>CM059436.1:7605692-7806680 GCA_030390025.1 Squalus acanthias | reverse complement strand
GGGGGAGAGAGACAGACAGCAGTGGGGGAGAGAGAGACAGACAGCAGTGGGGGAGAGAGAGACAGACAGCAGTGGGGGAGAGAGAGAGACAGCAGTGGGGGAGAGAGAGAGAAACAGACAGTGGGTGGGGGGAGAGACAGACAGACAGTGGGGGGGGGGAGACAGACAGACAGTGGGGGGGGGAGAGAGAGACAGACAGCAGGGGGGAGAGAGAGGGACAGACAGCAGGGGAGAGAGAGACAGACAGCAGTGGGGGAGAGAGACAGACAGCAGGGGAGAGATTGTGTAAGAGAGTCAAACAGCAGGGAGAGATAGTGAGAGAGACAGACAGACGGACAGCAGGGAGAGATAGTGAGAGAGACAGACAGACAGCAGACAGAGATAGTGAGATAGTCGGACAGCAGGGGAGAGATAGTGAGAGAGACAGATGGACAGCAGAAAGCATCTGCACAGGGCTGCGTGCATCGTGTCAATCACTTTGGCGTTCCAGATGCCCAAGTCCACTACTGCAAATCAAACTTACTTTTCACCAACCGCTTAATCCATGTCCTCATACGAGAAGCTTGGCAAATAGGCTGACCATCCTCCCTCCCCCTCCCCCTCCCCCTCCAACATAATCATTGACAGGTCACTGCAGGTCAGATCTCTCTCTTTCTCCATACAGTTGTTGGGGTGAGTAAGAGACTCACTGAACCCGTCTCTGTAGAAAAAACAGAGAGGCTGATTCCCCTTTTTGCCACATTACTGCCTCACAGCTTAGTCCTGGATCGATAAGCTGGAGGAAGCCTTTCTGTTGCATGCCTAGGAGTTTTGAACCATGAAAGGTAATTGTTTGGACACGTTTTATATGCCCAAGTTTGGGATTTTATTTTTAATGAAGACACAGGGTTCCCTTCACCCCTTCTTAGTGCATTCACCAGGATGCCCAGGTACTGATATGAGTCTTACTACAATTATACAGGGCTTTGGTGAGACCACACCTGGAGTACTGTGCACAGTTTTGGTCTCCTTATTGAGAAATGATATACATGCCTTAGAAGCGCTGCAACGAAGGTTCACTAGATTAATCCTTGGGATGAGAGGGTTGTCCTGGGAGGAGAGATTGAGTAGATTGGGCCTATGCTCTCTGGAGTTTAGAAGAATGAGAGGTGATCTTATTGAAACATATAAGATTCTGAGGGGGATTGACAGGGTAGATACTAAGAGGTTGTTTCCCCTGGCTGGAGTGTCTAGAACTAGGGGGCATAGTCTCAGGATAAGGGGTCGGCCATTTAAGACTGAGATGAGGAGGAATTTCTTCACTCAGAGGGTTGTGAATCTTTGGAATTCTGTACCCCAAAGGGCTGTGGATGCTGAGTCTTTGAATATATTCAAGGCTGAAAAGATTTTTGGACTCGAGGGGAATCAAGGGATATGGAGATCGGGCGGGAAAGTGGAGTTGAGGTCGAAGATCAGCCATGATCTTAATGAACGGCGGAGCAGACTCAAGGGGTCGTATGACCTACTCCTGCTCCTAATTCTTATGTTCTTATGTTCAACAATTGAAACCGATACCTTTGAGATCTTGAGCCATGGGAAGACATAACACTGCATTTGGGGGTACCAAAAGCATCTCCCACTGGTTAGCCTATTATTCAAGTTGTTAGATTGAGTGCACTAGATCCCTAGGTGAGTCCGCCAACAACACAGTATCATCTGTTAAAAGGAGCATCACAATACTTTCAGAAATGAGTGGAACATGTTCATCCTTCACGATGCCAGCCAACGCTTCATTGATGAAGACATCAAATAGGATGGGTGACTGTGGACAACCTTGCCTCTCTGGTTTTTTGTACAAAGATGGTTTTCAGTGAGTCTCTTAACTCACCCTGATCTTGGAGATAGAGGACACATCCCAGATAAAATCCAAGACCAAAGACAGAGACTGGAGAAGCTGGGGTTGTTCTCCTTAGAGCGGAGAAGGCTAAGAGCAGATTTGATAGAGATGTTCAAAATCATGAAGGGTTTTGATGGAATAAATAAGGAGAAACTGTTTCCAGTGGCAGAAGGATCGGTAACCAGAGGACACAGATTCAAGGTGATTGGCGAAAGAACCAGGGGCGACATGCGGAAACATTTTTCTCACAGCGAGTTGTGATCTGGAACGCGCTGCTTGAAAGGGTGGTGGAAGCAGATTCAGTAATAACCTTCAAAAGGGAATCGGATAAATACTTCAATATTTGCAGGGCTATGGGGAAAGAGCAGGGGGGAGTGGGACTAATTGGAAAGCTCTTTCAAAGGAACAGGTACAATGGGCTGAATGGCCTCCTGCATTGTATTATTCTATGATTTGGTCACATAATCCCATAGCCTCCAGTGTCTGCATGAGGTACTAGGGTGCAAGCCTTATGAAAATCAATCAAAGCAACATAAGCAGGTTTCCTCTGAACCTCATGAGGTTCTGCAATCTTGAATAAAGCCACAACCTCTTCTACTGATTCCTCACAAGAGCAGAATTCAGCCGATTCCTTGCTGATTACATATGGAAATGATAGGTAGGAAAAGACCAGCTGGTCCGTCAAGCCTGCCCCATGCTCATGCTGGCTGGAGCTTCATGACCAGGCAGGTCCTATGTCCCCACAGCCATGTCATCTCCTAGGAATGGCAAAAAAAAACAGCAAAGAAAAACTCAATGCCAAGAAGGGGAAAAAATACTCTGGATAATTCCTCTCCGACCCCCTCAGGCGATGGAAACCAGAGTACTGCGTACAGTTTTGGTCTCCATATTTAAGGAAGGATATACTTGCATTGGAGGCTGTGCAGAGAAGGTTCACTAGGTTGATTCCTGGGATGAAGGGGTTGACGTATGACGAAAGGTTGAGCAGGTTGAGCCTATACTCATTGGAGTTTAGAAGAATGAGAGGTGATCTTATTGAAACATATAAGATTCTGAGGGGGATTGACAGAGTGAATGCTGAGAGGATGTTTCCCCTAGTGGGGGTATCTAGAACTAGGGGGCATAGTTTCAGAATAAGGGGTCGCCCATTTAAGACAGAGATGAGGAGGAATTTCTTCTCTCAGAGGGTCGTCAATCTTTGGAATTCTCTACCCCAGAGAGCTGTGGAGGCGGAGTCATTGAATATATTCAAGGCGGAGATTGACAGACATTTGAACTACAAGGGAGTCAAGGGGTATGGGGAGAGTGCGGGAAAGTGGTGTTGAGGCCAAGATTGGATCAGCCATGATCCTATTGAATGGCGGAGCAGGCTCGAGGGGCCGATTGGCCTACTCCTGCTCCTGTTTCTTATGTTCTTATGTAGATCAGGCGGACCAAGTGTTACCTGTAAAGAGACTTACCTTCTATGTGATGCAATCTCTGCCCCAGTCAAGAACCGGTCCAGCTCCCTTTTGAAGGCATGGACCTCCAGTGCATCTGATGTACATACCACAGCAACATGTAGAACCACCTTAAAAAGCCACTGATATCAGCAATATTGCATGGTTGTTTTCAGACTCACTGGGACTTGATATGATTGTGTTGCTTGAAGTAAATACCTCCTCTCTTCCCACTGTCCAGGGCCCCAAACACTCCTTCCAGGCGAAACAGCGATTTACTTGTTGTACTTGCAATTTAGTTTACTGTATTCGCTGCTCACGATGCGGTCTCCCCTACAGTGGGGAGACCAAATGCAGATTGGGTGACCACTTTGCGGAACACCTCCGTTCAGTCCGCAAACGTGACCCCGAGCTTCCGGTCGCCTGTCACTTTAATTCTCCGCTCCACTCCCACTCTGACCTCGGCCTCCGACACTGTTCCAATGAAGCTCAAAGTAAGCGCGAGGAACAGCACCTCATTTTTCGATTAGGCACTTTACAGCCCTCCGGACTCAACATTCAGTTCAACAATTTCAGACCATATCCTCTGACCCCATTTTTTCGGACAGCAGGTGCTGATTCTGCTGTTCCCATTTACACCACTTCTAGACCCATCTTTTGTTTCTTTACTTGTCCCGTTACCACCCACTTTTGCCTCGTACCATCAACCCATTTGTCATTCAATCTCTCCTCCCTTCCACCCGATCACAGGCCTTCCCTTTTGTTCTTTCCTCCTCCCCCCCCCCTTTCCTTGCTTCCGTACTTGCTTAAAACCTGTTACACCTGTAACTTTTTCCAGTTCTGACGAAGGGTCATCGACCCTGAAACATTAACTCTGTTTCTCTCGCCACGGATGCTGCCCTGACCTGCTGAGTGTTTCCAGCATTTCTGTTTTTATTTCAGATTTTCAGCATCTGCAGTATTTTGCTTAAATATTATAAATGTTGCTTTCCTCCCGATGTTACTGTATTGGAAAACTTGTAGCAGAGAGAACAACTTGTGTTATATTTAACAGGCTGCTGGGACTCTGGGGATGAAGTTTCTCTCTCTCGAGGATTAAATTGAACTGCTTCCCTAATGGTTTCCTCCATCCACAGGTCCATAAAAGGACAGTGCTGTCTCTTTCTCCCCCACCCCCCCTCCTCCTCCAATGCACTGAACTGCTGCATCACACCGTGTAAAAGACTGAATAAAATTCGTTCAATGGGAACAGATGACCACTGAAGACTTAAAACTCCAGCCAAGACTGTCTCTCACTTTCCAGCTGTCTGCCAAGCCAGTGGCTGGAATGCGATGCGAGGGGAGTCAGTCAGTCAGGCACAGCGTGGGGGGAGGGCCGAACGGTCTCCTTTTGTACTGTATCATTCTACGATTCACAAGGTGTTTCTCTCATGGAACTGACCCTCCTCAGTGTTCCTTCAGCCATTGTATGTTGAAGTTCACCTTCTTTACTGTCAGCCTCTCAAGGTCAGTAAGGCCTTTTCTGCACAAAGTTTTAAAAACTTCATTCATGGGATGTGGGTGTCGCCGGCAAGGCCAGCATTTATTGCCCATCCCCTAGTTGCCCTGAGTAAGTGGTGGTGAGCTGCCTTCTTGAAATGCAGCAGTCCGTGTGGTGAATGTGCTGTTAGGGAAGGAGGGAGTTCCAGGATGTTGACCCGGCGACGATGAAGGATCAGTGATATATTTCCAAGTCAGGATGGTGTGTGACTTGGAGGGGGTGGTGTTCCCATGCGCCTGCTGCCCTTGTCCTTCTAGGTGGAAGAGGTCTCGGGTTTGGGAGGTGCTGCCGAAGAAGCCTTTGCGAATTGCTGCAGTGCATCTTGTAGATGGTACACACTGCAGCCACGGTCCGCCGGTGGTGGAGGGAGTGAATGTTTAAGGTGGTGGATGGGGTGCCAATTCAGCAAATGTTAAGACATTTCACTGACTTTCCACCCCCCCTCCCCCCCCCTCCCCCCTCCTCCCCCCCTCCCCCTCCCCCTCCCCCCCCACCCCCACCCCCCCCCCCCTCCCCCCCTCCCCTCCCCCCCTCCCCCTCCTCCCCCCCTCCCCCCTCCCCCCTCCCCTCCCCCCCCTCCCCCCTCCCCCTCCCCTCCCCCCCCCCCTCCCCCTCCCCCCTCCTCCTCCCCCCCCCCTCCCCCCTCCCTCCTCCCCCCCCCTCCCCCTCCTCCCCCCCCCCTCCCCCCTAGTTTGGTTCGAACGCACATTTGTCTCCTCTGTAGCAGGTAACATGATTCCATCCTGACTAAAGCATCTTTATTAACAGTTTGGCAAAAAAATAAGCAATTCAGATCCTGCAAAGTACACTAATTTCTGGCTATTTCTTGATTCCATTTAGTGCCTTTATCACCTATAAACGTGCCAATGTATGGAGGGTAATGTTATTGGAGAAAGAAAAACCTTTACTATATAATATATATTAATTTTTTTCTTTGCATTTAATATAAGCAACATCCCTGAAGGGGGAACCGGGTCTCCCATATTACTGTTTCCAGCCCCAAGACCAACAAAACTGTGAGTATTGTTAAGCCTGGCTGAGGGTGCCCAGCCTTACGGCTTCTGCCTTGTCCCATTGCTGCCACAATGATTTGCTGCCATCTAGTGGTTGGTAGGTGCTCAATGCAGGAACCCAGCCATTGAATCAACTTCTGCAAACCCAAACCAGTTGCCCCTCCAATAAACACAATCGCACCGGCATCATAACTAACTGGATCTGACTAAAACAGACGCAGAATGTCAATTAGGCCCAAGTCACTGTTGTTAATGTTTTGGAGGCCTAAGAAAACAGCAATTTATTGTACAGCTCCACTGTGGCAAAGGTGATTCCAGTGATTCTCTTCAATCGTCATACAGCTCGTGGGTTAGTGTCATCCTTCAGGTGGTCTGAAACTGTGTCCTCTACTTTGATCCCGAGGTGAGAGTTCATTCCTCAGGAAAAAGGCCTCTTTTAGTCAAGCCAAAGACATGGGCCTTTCCTGTCCCTATCACACTGATCCAATCAGCATGATGCAGATAGTAAGGGATGTCTTATAGGCTTAGCAACAACAACTTGCATTTATATAGCACCTTTAACACAGTAAAATGTCCCAAGGCACTTCACAGGACCGTTATCAAGCAAAAATTGACACCGAGCCACCTAAGGAGATATTAGGACGGATGACCAAAAGCTTGGTCAAAGCAGTAGGTTATAAGGAACGTCTTAAAGGAGGAGAGCGAGGTAGAGAGGCGGAGAGGGAATTCCAGAACTTAGGACCTAGGCAGCTGAAGGCACGGCCACCAATGGAGCAATTAAAATCAGGGATGCACAATAGGCCAGAATTGGAGGAGCGCAAAGATCTCGGAGGGTTGTGGGGCTGGAGGAGATTAGGGAGAGGTGGAGGGGTGAGGCCATCAAACCATCTTCTCTGCTTCTCAGCAAAAAGCAAAGTACTGCAGATGCTGGAAATCTGACTCAGATATTCATCGAGTTCTGAGCAAGAGTTCTTACATGAAACATCAACTGACAAGAGGATGAATACTGCGCTCATCCAGGTGAATGACGTGTAATCCGCCACATTCCCGATGTCAGCCTTGTAGATGGTGGAGGAGCTTTGAAGGGTAAAGGGGGCGATTACTTGGATTGATTAACTTTAGATATCAGGGAGAAACTGCAAACCTTTCCCTCAGTTTACACAAGTAGGTGCAGAGTCCATGTAGAGCAAATTGCACAAGGTCTATTGGCGGGGAGGGCAGTGGGAGCACAGTACTGATGGGCCAAATGGCCTTTTCTCATTCCAGATATCTCAAATCAATGGACAATTCACACATTTTGAAACGAATCGTACGCTCAAAAGGGGGCCAGGAAATACTGCAAGTTGGTTTTGGTTTAAAGTAAGATCACTTCGAAGACAGGGGTGTGGGAAGCCGACGGCAGAACAGCGAACAGAAAGATTCGGGCCTACAATCAACTCCAAGAGACAGCCAATCGGGAGTGGTGATTGTATGTTTCAGTCAAATCATAGAGGGGGCTTTTATGATTGAGTCTGAGTAAGTTTGTAAGTTTCCGTCAGATCACAATAAGGGTTTTGTGATTGAGTCTGGGTAACTTTATATGTAACAGTCAAATCGCGGACGGGTTTAACTGTGTCATATTGTGTCGATGCAAATGACCCTTGCGTAGGGGTTTGTATTTTGGGGTTGTTAGCCTGATATAAATCGTAGGGATTTACACTGGGGAAGTAATTGTGTGTGTGTGTGTTCAATAAACGAACGAACCAATGGCTGAGCCAAAACCCTGTGCCGTGTGTATTTTGTTCTTATAAATCCTGATGTCCAAGAACTGTGTGTAACGGGGGACCAGTATCGGAGAAAACCCCTTACAAGGGTGAGAGTGGGAAGTCATCACAAGGAGGAAGCATGGTAAATGCCCCTATTCATTGGGTGGTATATTGGCACTCCCATATGCAGTATCTCTGTGCAAGGGCGATTAGTACAAAGCCTCGCCAGTCACTTTACAGAATGCCCTTTCATATCCAAACATTGAAAACTTGATTCAAGTTTATTTACAGTAAAACTTTGTACACATACTGTATTTTGGTACAACAGTGGTGCTCCTGCTGGGGCCTAACCAGTGATTTATAAAAGGTTTACCCCAGAGTAAAGGATGATCCCAGCGTTTCCACCTTCACTATCCTACCCATTCAAGGCATTAGTCACTCTTTGAATGATGAAGTGGCTTCTGATACCAGTCCTGAGCTTGCCCTTTTACCAGTTTCTGCAATCGTCGTTTAACTTAAAGCAGTGCTCTGGATTTACCTTTCCTATTTCACCCATGTTATAAACCACTGTAAAGGTTCCTTCTCGTTCATCATCTTTCAAACTGAGTTTTTAATTCTAGCCTTTCCCCAAAACTATGTCTTCCGATAGTGGAGTTACAAATATACACCTTAGTTAAAAGTATTTATACAATTGTAACAAAGTATAAAAAATTCCCAAGAACAATAAGCTATTAAAAATATAGAAATGATCAAAGAAAGCCCGCTAATTACACTAGTGTACGGCCTCGAAGCCTGCTGGACTAGTGGTCGCAACGCACTATAACAGTGGATTCTAAAAAGCAGTCCATTGTGTGAAGCACTTTGAGACTGTGATGAGGCGCTATGGAAATGCCGTTGCGGTGCCAGGTTTTGCACTCTAGATGTCGCTAGAATGTCTCGGTTTGCTATTAGGTGCTGTGTGGAGCAGTAAAGCATGGTCCTACGCCAAATTATTTCCAGTCATCGTTTTATGAAATATACAACGCAAATAGAGTTACCTGAAAAATCAACTGGGAGTCATTTCTCAGCAAACCTGCAGTAAAAGTGTCGCGATCGATGACCCTCTATTTATGGGATTATCACACATCAAGGACATGAAGTTCAGTGACATAGAAAGACTTGCATTTCTATAGCACCTTTCACGATCTCAGGATGTCCCAAAGCACTTTGCAGCCAATGAAGTACCTTTGAAGTGTAGTCACTGTTATAATGTCGCAAACTCGACAGCCAATTTGCGCACAGCATGCTCCCACAAAGAGCATTGTGATAATGACCAAATAATCTGTTTTAGCGATTTTGATTAAGTGATAAATTTTGGCTGGACACCAGGGAGAACTCCCTTGTTCTTTTCCGAAATAGAGCCACGAGATCTTTTACATCCAACTGAGGGGGCAGACGGGGCATCGGTTTAATGTCTCATCAGAAAGACAGCACCTCCGACAGTGCAGCGCTCCCTCAGCACTGCACTGGAGTGTCAGTCTAGGTTTTTGTGCTCAAGTTTCTGGAGTGGGACTATGAACCCACAAATCTTCTGACTCCGAGGCGAAAGTGCTACTCACTGAGCCACGGTTGACATCCATCATGCGTATCAACTGAATAACTCCCCCCATCTACATGTAAAATATAAAACTATATGTATGTCAGGGAGTGACTTCAAGGCTATTATCTAATCTGGAGGTTAAGATGAAAGTTTTAAACCTCTCAAGCTTCACTTGCGGTTTATGTCATCATCTGCTCACGTTTGCCCTTTAACAGAAGGGTGATCTAATTGAGGTAGTTAAAATGATTAAAGGATTCGATAGGGTAGAGAGAGAATGAGAAAATACTTCCTCTGACTAGGCCGGTCAGGAGTGATGTCAGGCAGCACTTCTTCACACAAAGGGTGGTGGAAATCTGGAATGCTCCCTCCCCCAAAAAGCTGTTGAGGCTGGAAGTCAATTGAAAATTTCAAAACTGAGATTGAGATTTTTGTTAGGTAAGGGTATTAAGGGTTTCAGAACCCAGGCGGGTAGATTAAGTTAAGATACAGATCAGCCATGATCTAACTGAATGGCGGAACAGGCTCGAGGGGCTGAATGGCCTCCTCCTGTTTCTGTAACAGGGCACAGCACCGTCTATTGACCAGTTATACAGTGCTACGGTCAGCGAGTCCCAAATCCAGAGGCCACTAAAGTAAGTCACAGGAATGTCAGAACCTCGCTCACAGCTTCTGCAGAAATTTGAGGACTAAGTCTCGGAGTTTGGTGCGAAGTGGCTCATTGTTGTCGCAAATAATATGCGTCGAGTCTTCTTCGATTTGAACCAGGGTGTCTTCAGACTGAAGGTGGACAATGTGTCCCTCTGGCGTGTCCTCAACCTTGACGTCTGTGATGCCGTGCTGTGGAGGAACAAGCGGACAATTTACTGAGAGTGGAGAAGAACGCCATCCTGCGCCTCCACTGGTGCAAGCCGCTCCCTCAACTAAATCGCTATTTAAAAAAGGAAAAACACAAGTGGTCCAGAGGGGCAGTGTGTTGGGAGTACCAGTGTATGGTGCCACAGGAGTGAGGAAATTGTGGTCGAATTTCCCCCCCCGCCCCCCACGTCACTAAGCTTCCTCCCTCAGGATCGAACAACTCGCCGACACTCACAATTCATTAAGGTTGGTCACAGGCAGGATGAGAAAACTGACAAGAAAAAAATAACTTTCAAAAAACTGCATTCACGACAGAACCTGGTAAACACCCATAAATATCCATTGCTACATGTTGGAGCGAGATAGGGAAGGGGCTCCTTCAGTCAATCTGCTCAGTCTCTGGAGACCTATAGGGATCAGCCAAGCCTCCCGCCTCTCCCTGGTGAATCCCATATATTTAATGATCTAATTATAACCTGGTGTTGTGCGACTTCTCACTTTTGCCCATATATTTAAGGCAATGCACACTATACACAGACACAGAGCAGATATTTGTAAAAGACTTTAAACAAACATAGAAAGGTGGAATTTGGGGGAAGGTTTTAACCTGAAGACTTACCTTCGTTATTAATGTGCGGCCTTGGCGTGTGGGGGCGGGAGGGAGGGGCGTGTGTGTCTTACCTCCAACAGGGAGAAAGGAGAGCGACCTCACCACAGTTGTGATACAGCTCCTTTGGTCACAATGCAACTTAGCAATTGCAATGTGTCAGGGTCTCTACCACGGAGAAGGTACTGCACCACCAATTTTGAGCTCTAGCTTTACAGACACTTAACTTTGGCACATTCTATGCCTCTTCTAATAAGTTCAACAACAACAACTTGCATTTATATAGCGCCTTTAACATAGTAAAACATCCCAAGGCGCTCCAGACAAAATGTGATGCCGAGCCAAATAAGAACATATTAGGACAGGTGACCAAAAACTCAAATCAAACAGATAGGTTTTAAGGAGCGACCTAAAGGAGGAAAGAGAGGCGGAGAGGTTTAGGGAGGGAGTTCCAGAGCTCAGGGCCCAGGCAGCTGAAGGCACGGCCGCCAACGGTGGAGCGATGGAAATTGGGGGTGCGCAAGAGGCCAGAATTGCTCGAGAGAGCACTGTAGATATTTACCTTCTCTAGGCTTTGTACAAATTGTTCTATGGTTATCGAACCACACAGCAGTGGTTTGGGAGGTTTGAATTCTGGAGTATCGTCGTTTATCCGCTTCCTCTTCTTTCCTGCTGGCTGCTGCACTGGCTTTGGGAGTGACTGGATGAGAGTAGATTGGAATATTACAATTCATTTAATAAGAACATAATGGAGCAAGTAAGAGCCACTCAGCGCATCGCCCCACTGCCTTAATGGACGGTGTATAATTTGACCCATCATGAATTCGACGCAAATTACTCAATCTCCTAAAAGAGGCAATCAATCAACCACAAAATTAAGCAGGTTCGCTTCAGAATCAAGTTGACTTCAAAATGACATCCCTGGGAGTATTGGGTATTTCAATAATTACAGTCGGCAGGTCTGGATTATTCCAGATTGTTGATAATTCACCAATCAGGCAGGCTAATTCATGGAAAAAGTGAGACAGAAGGATAAAGAAAATGAAAGACATAGGGAAAGAAAGAGAGAAAGCGAGAAAGGAAAAGGAGAAAGAGCAAAAGAGAAAGAGAAAGAGAAAGAGAAAAAGAGAAAGAGAAAGAGAAAGAGAGAAAAAGAGAGAGAAAGAGAGAAAAAAAAGGAAGAGAAAGAACAGATGAACTTGCATTTATATCGTGCATTTTACAACTTTAGGACAGCCCAAAGTGCTTCATAGTCAATGGATTTCTTTTGAAGTGTAGTCACTGTTGTAATGTAGGGAAACGTGGCAGCCAATTTGCTCACAGCAAGCTCCCACAAACAGCAATGAGATAAATGACCAGATCGTATGTTTTAGTGATGTTGGTTGAGAATAAATATTGACCAGGACATTCGGTGAACTCCCTGCTCTTCTTCAAAATAGTGCCATAGTGCTCTTACGTCCACCTGAAAGAGCAGACGGGGCTTTCGGTTTAACGTCTCATCGTCCCTTATTAGTAACGCCACTCCTCCGTCCAGCTTAATAACTCCATCTTGAGCCAGCTGTTAGAAAGTGCACATGAGCAGCAATAAACAGCACCCTGTGAGATTCCCCATTCTAGCTTGGGTGGATGGAGGGAAAAGAGTCAGAGAGGTAACGCACATGGCGTGCTATCCTGTGGCGCTCTAGTGTGTTGCGTTGCTGGCACTATTTATTTGACAAACAGCGGAATGAGCGCACGTCAACCCACCCACCTGCCCCTTCAACCACCGTCTGCCCCACCTGTGACAGAGACTGTAGGTCCCGCATTGGACTCATCAGTCACCTGAGAACTCATTTTTAGTGTGGAAGCAAGTCATCCTCGGTTCCGAGGGACTGCCTAAGAAGAAGATTTATTTCAATAAATCAAGTGGAATCGGAGAAAACATATCCAATCCTTCAAATCTACTGGGCTAGTGCAACTTCACTTTACAGTATTCTTCTTACATGACTTACCTGCAGTATGTGCTTATTGTCTTTGGTCTGCAGTACTGCAGACACTGTTGCCATAGAGATGCCAGGTTTGATCTCAGAAGGCACGAGGGATTCCGCGAGCTGTAAAACAGTTGTGGCATGAGAGGAATTAAAAGAAATGAAAAAAAATAAAGAAAAATTTAGCATTTCGATAGCGCCTTTCATGACCTCAGGACGTTTACAGCCAATGAAGGACTTTTTTTGAAGTGTAGTCACTGTTGTAATGTAGGAAACGCAGCAGCCAATTTGCACACAGCAATATGATAATGACCAAACCCCCCCTGCTCTTCTTCGAAATAGTGCCACGGGATCTTTTACATCCACCTGAGAGAGCAGACGGGGCCTCAGTTTAACGTCTCATCTGAAAGACGGAACCTCCAACAGTGCAGCCCTTTCTTTTACATGTGTGCAAAAATTGAAAAATACTGAGTGATTAAAACATATTCCAACATATGATAACCCAGCCCCTTGGGAACCATGCATTTGACACAGTCTGCACAAAGTGTCACAGAGTTTGCAACATGATCTTTAAAACTGCCGGCAGTCCCACCAGTTTGAATTGTCAATACGTTGGCTTTTCTCCTCTCCCCACACACATTGTGACCTCCCCACACACAGCAAGTATTCTGATTTCAGCCATTCTGTTCCAGCGAATGTCTCAAGTAGCGGCTGGCATCAGTTCTGACGAAAGGTCTTCGACCTGAAACGTTAACTCTGTTTCTCTCTCCACGGATGCTGCCTGGCCTGCTGAGTTTTTCCAGCGTTTTCTGTTGTTATTTCGGATTTCCAGCATCCGCAGTATTTTGCTATCGTATCAGTCTTCAGTATGCCTGGAAGGAGGGTCCAAGCTCATCCTCGCATTTGGAATGGTGCATAGTTTGAGGAGATTGAGGGCGAGGGGTGAAGGAGAGGAAAACAATACAATAAACATACTTCAAAAAAAAATGCAGAACAGCACCAGTAGGTTAAACCCCCCACCCCACTTACATCAGGCATGAGCTCAATCTTCTCATAGCGCCGTTTGAAGGGGAGGGTCAGTACTTCAGCTCTCCGATAGGCCATTGGTGGGGGCTGACAGTCAATCATCAGATCTGTGCGGTGGGATTGGGCAGGTGGAGGTTGGGTGTACTGCTCCGGACACACAACGTGCAATGGCTGGAAAAACAAAACAGGGGGGTGTGGGGGAAAAAATTAAACAACAATCCCATACATCCTGCCATTCACTGACAATAGGCGCACGAGGGGGCAGGAAAAGAAACCATCTTGCTGGTTGACCTTCACATTTCCACAAGTTTTGACGTGAGAAAACGGCACAGAGCAGAGAGTGAGACCACATCTGGAGTACTGTGCACAGTTCTGGTCTCCTTATCTGAGGAAGGATATGCAACAAAGATTCACTAGATTGATTCCGGGGATGAGAGGGTTATCCTATGAGGAGAGATTGAGTAGTTTGGGCCTAAACTCTCTGGAGTTTAGAAGAATGAGAGGTGATCTCATTGAAACAAATAAAGATTCTGAGGGTGACTGACAGGGTAGATGCTGAGAGGTTGTTTCCCCTGGTTGGAGAGTCTAGAACTAGGGGGCATAGTCTCAGGATAAGGCTTTGGCCATTTAAGACTGAGATGAAGAGGAATTTCTTCACTCAAAGGGTTGTGAATCTTTGGAATTCTCTACCCGAAGGGCTGTAGATACTGAGTCGAAAGAAAGATTTCTATAGCGCCTTTCATGACCACTGGATGTCTCAAAGCGCTTTGCAGCCAATGAAGTACTTTTGAAGTGTAGTCACTGTTGTAATGCAGGAAACGCGGCAGCCAAAAATGCGCACAGCAAGGTCCCACAAACAGCAATGTGATAATGACCAGATAATCTGTTTTTGTTATGTTGGTTGAGGGATAAATATTGGCCCCAGGACACTGGGGATAACTCCCCTGTCCTTCTTCGAAATAGTGCCATGAGATCTTTTACGTCCACCTGAGAGAGCAGATGGGGCCTCGGTTTAACGTCTCATCTGAAAGACGGCACCTCCGACAGTGCAGCACTCCCTCAGTACTGCACTGGAGTGTCAGCCTAGATTTATGTGCTCAAGTCCCTGGAGTGGGACTAGAACCCACAACCTTCTGACTCAGAGGCGAGTGTGCTACCCACTGAGCCACAGCTGACACTCAAGGCTGAGATCGATAGATTTTTGGACTCTAGGGGATTCAAGGGATATGAGGAGTCGGCCGGGAAAGTGGAGTTGAGGTCGAAGATCAGCCGTGAACTTACTGAATGGCGGAGCAGGCTCGCGAGGCCGTATGGCCGACTCCTGCTGCTAGTTCTGACGTTCTTGTGCACAAAAAGATAATTGAAAGGTGCAATATCTTTGGCTTTGTATGCCACATCACATATATGGATTTGTAAAACATAATGTACTGTGACTTAATCAGAAATCTAAATTTAATGGTAACCACACAAAACCAATGCAAATGGCTGGGAAGACCACCCTCTTTGTCTGAAGTTTTCTGCCTACTGCTGGCCAAAAAGACAGCCACAAGATTACCCCCCGCCACCCGCCTTACCTGCACCTCCTTCAATAATTTCGAAACTTGAATGAAGTTTAATCGGGTGTCAATTGGACAGTACACGCATTTCATAGCCAGTGGCTGGTATGGTGCCAAAGCATCCAGGTAGGAGAAATCTGGTTCTAGAAGGAAAATCAGATGCATCAGATTGCAAAAAGGCAGATTTTTCCACACTCATCAAGATAAAAAGATGTTGTGATGGAAAATGGAGCTGTTCTACATTTTGCATATGGGATCTTTTAAATCCACCCGAGGGGTCAGACGGGGCCTCGGTGTAACGCCTCATCGGAAAGACGGATGATGCACCCACTTACATGTCTTGAATCCCCTTCTCCCAACACCGCACAATATTTTTTTCCTTCCCTTTTCGACTGACTATAGTTCAGTTACCTGTGAAAATGATGGTGTTGAGACTGGATTTGCCCCACAGCTCCAGGAAGTGAACAACGTCGCCATATCGCAGCGATGGATGGCCGGTGAATACCACGCATGGCTGCTTGAAGTCATTGCTGAACTCCCCGTGGATGCTGGGATAGTGCTTCAATTTATTGGTCTGGATCAGCTGGAAACAAAACGAGAAAGGAAAGGGGGGGGGGGAAAGAGAGAAAAAGAGGAGAAAATGATTAACAACTATCGGCAAAGCTGGAAAGATGCCGCATGGGATCGGCAGACTAAACAGATTCTCCCTTACTCCCCATCCTTAGCCTGGAGGGTGGGCAGGCGAGTTGCTCCCAAGTTCTGCCAGATGGTGGAGGACAAGAGCCTGGAAATTCTCCATCGCTCCCTCCCTGATGCGGAAGTGCTTGGTTTGATGATCTGCTGTGCACTTACCCATGACCAATTGGTTAAGATTGGGGTGGGAGGCAGGCGGGAAGGGTGGTGGGGGGGGGGGGTGGGGTCATGTCCCAGTGCTTTGTAGGGCAAAAATATTAGAGCCCGACTTATTGCAGCACCTTGCGACTCTCGGACCATTGCATTCCAATAAAAGCAAATCTTAAGCACTAGGTCATTTTAATAGCTGCTTTACTTCAGGAGCACTTACTTCATTTTTAAACGTCCCCGCCTGGATTAATGAACAAACTGTGCACAGCTACTTCTTGTTTATATAAATAAATACACAATATTATCACATTCACAGCGGCATCAATGGCAGTTTTCACAGGTAGATGTGGCCAGAAAGCGGACTGCTTTTCTATTGTGTTGGCCTCAAACAAAAATATAATTCTACAGAAATGTAGATGTTTAAGCTAGTCATTGTGATGTGCAAGTACAGGAAACTCTCTTTTAACCGGCACCCAAATAACCGGAAATCTCTCTTAACCGGCAAAATTCTTGAGTAGGTAACCGGGGTTTTCCTTCATCTCTCCTTTAAAAATAACTTTAAAAAAACCCCCGAGGCGTTTGCCTTGTATCGGAGCGTGTAGATTGGGAGGGGAATGTGCAGCCCGGGTAGGCAGCGGACACGACAGATGGTCAGCTGGCGGTCCCCGGGGAGACGGAGCTCCGAATGCAGGCGCATGTCAGTGTGTATGGGGCTCTCATACGTTGGGAGATATAAATCTCCGTTATCCGGACTTTTTGATTAACCGGCACCACGCCGGTCCCGGTTAATAAAGAGTTTCCTGTATGTGCTTATTAAAAGCACTACTAAATGGTAAGACTCCTCTAGGTTCTGGCTGTTCCCTTACCTCTGCGTGTGGGAATGGCGGCTCTGGCAGGTAGACCTTTGACTGTTTATTGTGACAAAGCCTTCAGTGGGAGGGGAAAAAAGTGAAACAATTAAGAGTTCAGAGCTTGTCATAACTAGTTACTGCCGCCAAACGGTAGAATACAAAATGGCAAGTTGAGGCGTTAAGCCTCATACACACAGACATGGGTACGGTAGTGTGGTAGTGACGTTACTGGACTAATAATCCAGCAGCCTGGACCAATAACTCAGAATTGTGAGTTCAAATTTCATCTTGGCAGTCTGAGAAATTGAATTCAGTTAAAAACAAAACTGGAAATAAAAGTGACAAGAAGTCACACCTTTGGCCTGGCAAGAAGAACGATGACAACTTTAATTTATGTAGTGCCTTTAATGTAGTAAAACGTCCCAAGGCGCTACACAGGAGCGTTATCAAACAAAATTTGACACTGAGCCACGTAAGGAGATATTAGGGCAGAAAAGAGGTAGGTTTTGAGGAGCGTCTTAAAGGAGGAAAAGAGAGGCGGAGAGGTTTAGGCAGGAAATTCCAGAGCTTAGGGCCTAAGCAGCTGAAGGCACGGCCGCCAATGGTGGAGCGATTATAATCAGGGATGCTCAAGAGGCCAGAATTGGTGGAGCGCAGATATCTCGGAGGATTGTAGGGCTGGAGGAGATTACAGAGATAGGGAGGGGCGAGGCCATGGAGGGATTTGAAAACAGGGATGAGAATTATAGAATCAAAGGCGTACAGGATGTTGGCTATGCTTCAAGGGTAAGTAAAAGAATAAAAAATGACCCTCAACTTAACTAAAACCACCCACAAACATCCACAGCAATTATTTCTCAGTAACGTCAAGAACGGAATGGCTACTTTGAGCGCCCGGTTCATTAAATACACTATTGTCGCACGCTTACCACTCTGCAAAGATCTGGGAAAACTCCAGCGAGCTGTTGGCTACAGGAGAGATGAAGTAGAAGGGGACACTGGAGAGCCCAGCCGAGTCGATGTACTGGTACAGACATTCCAGCAAGTCGTAAATTACTCCTGAGGGATAGCATGGAACCAAGACGTTCCCACCACTTCGGATAGTCACAGCTAAGGGCGGAAAAAACCCACACGAACGTATTACACTGGGAAGCAGCATCTCCAGACCCCTTCAGAGGCCAAAGATTTTATTTGTCACACGGCACGACTGGACAATTCAGCTCCATGGATATACACTAATCTTAAAAGCTAGAGAAGTGGATTTAGAGGGTGGAGCCAGAAGCAGAGTAAAGCTTCCTCTTGAAGGGTGTGGGTTCAAGTCCCACTCCAGAGACTTGAGCACAAAAATCTAGGCTGACACTGCAGTGCAGTACTATCGGAGGGGCCGTCTTTCAGATGAGACGTTAAACCGAGGGCCTGTCTGTTCTCAGGTGGATGTAAAAGATCCTATGGCACTATTTTGAAGAGGAGCAGGGGAGTTCTCCCCGGCATCCTGGCCAATATTGATCCCTCTATCAACATCACTAAACCAGATTATTTGGTCATCATCACATTGCTGTTTGTGGGAGCTTGCTGTGCGTAAATTGGCTGCCGCGTTTCCTACATTACAACAGTGACTACACTTCAAAAGTACTTAATTGGCTGTAAAGTTCTTTGGGATGCCCGGTGGGCGTGAAAGGCGCTATATAAATGCAAGGTCTTTCTTTTTTTTTTCTCTTCTCTGCCTCAACAATGCGCTTTAGCACCAATTTTGGAATTGCATCACGTGCTACATCTGTGCGACACTTTTGTATCTCGCACCAGCCTTCCTTACTGGCTCTCCTGGTCAGACTGCTCATTTTTGACCAATTTGTGAAGAATTTATCTCCCTTGAAATCTTGGATTTAGAAACATAGAAACATAGAATCTAGGAGCAGGAGTAGGCCATTCGGCCCGTCGAGCCTGCTCCACCATTCAATACGATCATGGCTGATCATCCAAATCCAGTACCCTGTCCCTGCTTTAATCCCCACAGTACACATATCCCACCCTACCCCCGTAACCCCACGTATTTAATTCCCCCTAACATATCCCATCCTATCCCCATAACCCCACATATTTAATCCCCCCCTAACACTAAGGGTCAACTTATCATAGCCAAATCAACCTAACCCGCACATTTTTGGATTTGCAATCATTCCTCAGTCACGTCTTCAGCAACACATGAGGCAAAAAAAAAACCTTTTATATTTGATTTCATAATCGAGCTTTATCACATCAAAATACCTCAGAGGTGTTCACATACAGCATCTGGGGTTCTGTTCTCTGGAGCCCTTTTCTCCAGAGAAGGCTGAGGGATGACCTGATAGAGGGCTTTAAGATTATGAAGGGGTGCGATGTGGTAGACATAGAGAAGACGTTCCCACTTGTGGGGGAGTCCAAAACTAGGGGACATAAAACAAAGTTCCCTTTTATTTTTTTTTTGGGTGCGCGACCCCTTCAAAATACCACGCATGCGCGGTTTTCCCCATTGAAAAGCCGGTGATCGGCTGCGCAGGAACTCCAGAGCGCTGCAGCTTAAAGGGAACGTTGGTCATAAATATAAGATAGTCACTAATAAATCCAAGAGAATTTAAGAGAAACTTTTTTACCCAGAGAGTGATTAGAATGTGGAACTTGCTACTACAGGGAGTGGTTGAGGTGAATAGCAGAGATGCCTTTAAGGGGAAGCGAGATAAACACACGAGGGAGAAAGGAATAAAAGGTTATGCTGTTAGGGTGAGATGAAGTAGGGTGGGAGGAGGCTCGTGTGGAGCATAAACACCGGCACGGACCAGTTGGGCCGAATGGCCCTTTTCTGTGCTGTAAAATTCTATGTAATCTTGTTTCTGAGGTGCAGTGACTGCTATGCTATATTAGAATTTAAAAACTGATCTTGAGATGGTAAAGTACACTTTCAATATGGAGAAGCCTAAAAAAAAACCACACACTCAGAGCAGGCACAAAATAAAACATTTTAAGCCCAGCACGGAGGAAGATAAATGCCCCCAACCTCACCACTCTTCCTTCCCAGTGCATTACCTAGATTACTGCAGAATTCTCCCAACATGCCGTCCGGATTAGCGGTAGGGATCTGTGTCAGTCCAGTCAGGATGAGGACGTCGCTATTTTTCAGGGAGGTTTGCTCCATGGGCTGAAAAGAAAAAAAATATATACTTTTTAAACCAATTCTTCTTTCTTGAACTGGCTGCACTTCAACTTCGAGAACCCGTGTGAATTTTAAAGTGCAAACTTATAATAATTCAAATGACTACTTTCCCCCCTCCCCTTGCGAATGTATCTATCTTTCTTATCGTTTCCTCCTTTAAGATGCTTCTTAAAACCTACCTCTTTGACTAAGCTTTTGGTCATCTGTCCTCGTATCTCTTTCTGTGGATCGGTGTCAAAAATGTTTTTATTTGTAACGCTCTTGTTAAGCGCCTTGGGACGTTTTGCTATGTTAAAGGCGCTATATAAATGCAAGTTGTTGTTGTTTTCAGTGTGTCTATTACTTCAAAGTGTCAAAAGTACGTAAATTAAAAAAGAATAGAAAGAGACACGCAGCCATTTCAGGCTGTTTTTTCAGACCTGGACCCTGAAATTTAGGAATATGAGGTTTGACGCTAAATTGTGAATTTAATTTATGCTAAAGCTGCGACATAAATGCACGTTGGTGTTTTTCAGGGCACTGCCACTAATGGTGAGGCTGAGGAAGGGGTGGACGACATATACAGACCGGGATGTAGGCGTGAAGGATGCGGCTGTTGTTCCACGTTACTGAACTTAAGCCAATTGTACTATGGGCTGAAAGGGTGTCAACTGCAGCTTACAGTCACGTGCTCAGTTTTGAATGGTTACCTGCGGATGAGTGGTGAGCAGCGAGGACCCAGACACGTAGGCCACTTTCTCGTAGTGCGACTGGATGATCCAATTAGAGCTGCCCAGACAGTAGCCCGAGCTGAGCGGAGTGATCTGTACTGCACCAAAGAGCTCCTGATATTCCACAGAAAAAAAGAGAAGAATTCAACTAACAGCATTTTAAAAAGTAATTTAAAAAAAGTAATCTATTCCCGCTCCTCAATTTCTCTCCCCCCCCCCTCCCCCCCACTTTCTGAAAGTAATGACTAGTTACTCTGTGAACCAAGTCAGGCTATTCTACCATGGGATCCTCACAGATGTCCGCATCTGAAGCCCACATACACACACTTTCCAGCAGACCTCATTGGATAGTGATCAGCAACTAGAACTTGTCTGATTTTCTTCTTCTTCTTCCCTAGTGTCGGGATGCTGAGGACAATTGTACCAGCCCTATTGCCACCCTGGCAGAGATCAGGAATTAAACCTTGCCCCCCTCATTCCCATTCAGAATATCAATAAAAATATTTTCTTTTGCCATACTTGAATTCAAGTGAAAGTTGATTTAGATGGTCTCCTGCAGATATAAACATATGTGGCCATCTTACATCTGCACGCACTTCCTGTCAACTCTTCCCATTATAAATTCCTATATCCACATTTATACTGAAAACTGTGCACACTCTAACTTCCTGAAAGTGGAAGTGCTGCAGCACCATCACTGGTGAAATGGTGGAATTGCAGCATGACAAGTTTACACATGCATTGTGCATTATAAATGTTGACACAGGAATTTATAATGTAAATATATAAAAATAAGGATAGAAAGTATGTGACTTTAAAATGGTGACTGAATTACATCTGTAGACCCTGGTCCAATAATCCCTTATCCTCTAATCCTGTTTCAATTGAGGATTGGTTTTGACTCCCTACATGCAACGTCATAGGAGATCGACGAACATATTATTTAAAAACTTCCATAGGCACGTACAATGTTCCCTCCAAAATTTTGTTGATGTGCGCGGCCAGTTTTTACAATGCGCAGTACCTTTAAATATTTTGTGTGGCCGCACGTGCGGTATTTGAGAGCTTGTGAGCGGCCTGCGTGGTACCTTCAAGATTGCTGCACGCCCACATGCAACTTAGAGGAAACTTTGGGTCCGTACATTTGGTTGTCATGGGATATTTTACTATGTTAAAGGGGCCATATGAATGCAAGTTGTTGTGGTCACAATTTTAAGTCATGCTCTTCTTTCAACATTTACCATTTGCAATGTCAACAGTCACGATATGGTGCAGATTCTAGCCACTAGGTGGTTCTGTGGAGTAAGTTCCTCAAGTGTCTCTCCAATTCTGTCACCATCTTGTATACAAAAAAAGCTTCTATTTGTCAACTGACAAAACATATATAGATATCTTCCTGTTAAATCTTCCCAACAACTGGATAGAATGTTTCAATCAGCAAAGTCTGTCACTCAGGAAGTAGAACTATAAGAAAACCTAAAAAAAAACGACCAATACCAGAAATCAAAAATCAAAGCAAAATCCCGAGTTGAAGGGTCTCACCCAAATGTTAACCCAACTTTTCTCTTTCGACTGCTGACAGCTTTGCTCTGCATTCTCACCATTTTGTTTCCCTCTCTCAGGAAGTTCAGTAATCACTTGTATGATAAACAGGTACTCACTATTTTCTGAGAGTATCCTACGAGCTGAACCTTGCTTAGGGCCAAGTTGACTTCCGGCATTGTGTAACAACGTTTCCATGTCAAAACCTCCACAGCATCCTTTAGAGGCGCAGGTAAGTGCCTGGAAACAGGAGCAGGATAACACTTTGAGGAATAATAACAATAGGGAATTCAGGAGAAACCTCTTTACCTAGAGAGTGGTGCAAATGTGGAACTCGCTCCCACAGGGATTGGTTGAGGCGAATATTATAGATGCATTTAAGGGGAAGCTAGATAAGCACATGAGGGAGAAAGGAATAGAAGGTTATGCTGATAGGGTGCGATGGAGAGGGGTGGAAGGAGGCTGCGTGTGGAGCATAAACACCGACATGGACCTGTTGCCGACTGGCCTATTCCTGTTCAGTAAATACTTTGTAAGGACTAGGTGCACATATGCTCGCATATACTGGATATACACAGTTTAAACTAGTTCTTCCCAGGATTAGGGAGCAAGGTGGCCAGTGGGAGGTGTGGGGACAGAGTAGAAGAACCAGAGACGCTTAAAAAGGCTTTGATGCAGGACTGTGCGACTTCAGCTCAGGACAGGCTGCATACAGTCGGCTTGTAGTGCTAATGATTTTTCACGTTTCGCATTGGCAGTGCATCCTACAACTGCAGATGCACATAAAAGGACAAATCCTAATTGTTGGAAACCACATAAAAGAGAATGATTATAATTGCAAACAATGTAAAAAAAATTAAATACCCAGTGAAGTGTGATATGGCCATCAAACATGGGTTCAAACAGGTGATCTTGGCCCGCAACGCTGAACTGTGGTGCTGAGCAGAGCAAAGACATTTCCAGACAAAGGAGGGGGTTACTATGGGCACCTCATAGTGAGATGTTTTCGAGGGACCCTGGCAGTGAATTAGGAGCATATCTCTAGCTCAATCTCTCTGTGGCAGGAAGACACCGATGGGGAAAGAGGGAGGAATAAAAATCTAAGACTTTTTACGGAGAAGCTTTCAATTCAACGACTTCTACTAAAGCTGGGGTGGGGCGGTTAATAAAATATACAGGGCCAGAATTAATTTGGAATTTCCTCACAGACGAATGGCCTTCTCAAACTGGATTCGATGCACAGCTTTTACAGCTCACTTTACAGGCCTCACCCTCCTTCTGAAGGTGCTGACTCATGCCGGGTTACAGCTTACAAGGCACCAGCTACTGTCTGGCTTCAGCCAAATGACGATTCTTCACATCGAATTCTAGGGCATGACTGCTGGGCGACTATGAAATTGTGATCTGGGGCAATTTTCCTGCTATATTTACAATGTTGCTAACACATGGAAACCGGAGGAAATGCTTCTACCCCGCCAATGTGATAATGTGTAGAAATCTGTATCCCCATTTGTGTTATAGGCAGTTACTCAGAATCTAATGGAGCCACTCTGTACAGCTTTCCACAGGCATTGTAACCTGCCCTCCTAGAAATTTAAAAGTGGACAAAGAACACAATGCACTTGCAATAACTTAAAAGTAAAAATTTAAATAAAACAAATGTAACAAACATCAGCAGTAAAGCTGTTAAAATTCATGGTACGGTCATATAGCTCCAGAAAATCCTCAGGAACACCTCATCAGAAATGAAAGGAAAACAAAATAGCAAATTGCACAGTTTAGCCAGAAATAGTTCCGCTCATCACTGTACCTGAGCATTTCCCGGTTCTTCCAGTAGGTGGCAGACTGTGGCTTTGGCACGCGCTCCATAAAGTTCACCAGCTCCTCCATGAGAAGCCTGTTCCAGACAACAGGAGGGAAGAAAAATATAATCATTGAAATGTCAGTGATTTACATATAATGGAAATGTACCAAGCTGTATTGGGCACAAACCAGTATGAATACTGCTACTGCGAGTTCAGGTATAGATGTAAAAAAACAGATTTATCTGGTCATTATCACATTGCCGTTTGTGGGACCTTGCTGTGCACAAATTGGCTGCCGCGTTTTCTACATTACAACAGTTACTACACTTCAAAAAGTACCTCATTGGCTGTGAAGCACTTTGGGACATCCGGTGGTCGTGAAAGGCGCTATAGAAATGTAAGCCTTCCTTTTTTTTAAAAAAAGTCACAGATAGCCAGGAAGGATAGAATACTAGAGCCTAGTCTTCAGTCGCTTACAAGCCTTTATTCACTGAGACACACATTACATACCGCGCACACCCAAGATAAGCTTTTTTCTCTTCCTGAGCCTGCTCCCATATTTATAAACATGGTACATCGGCGAGACCATGCAGACACTGAGACAACGTATGAACGGACACCGCGCAACAATCGCCAGGCAGGAGGGTTGCCTCCCAGTCGGGGAACACTTCAGCAGTCAGGGGCATTCAGCCTCGGATCTGCGGGTAAGCGTTCTCCAAGGCGGCCTTCGGGATACACGACAGCGCAAAATCATAGAGCAGAAACTGATAGCCAAGTTCCGCACTCATGAGGATGGCCTCAATCGCGTTATCGGGTTCATGTCACGATACAGAACGTGACTTGACATCATGGCCGGTCTTTCCAGGTTTTTTTAAAAAACCCAAATGGAGAGGATATGCAGCCAGCAGGTGGTTTGACACGTTGGACCCCCTGGGACACATCTCATTGTCTTGGCTGTGCTCTTAGTGTGTCTTTGATGTAGGGAAAGATTTGAATACATTTTTTCTGTGTTTATATTGTGAATTCTGGGAGATTCTCTCACAGCTACCCTACCTGAAGAAGGGGCGACAGCTCCGAAAGCTTGTAATTTTAAATAAATCTGTTGGACTATAACCTGGTGTTGTGCGACTTCTCATTTATAAACACAAGAGAGTCTCCAATTAATACCCACCACCTGAATACAACTAACACCCAACTGATATATTCCACCCTGAATACAATTAACAATAGGGACCCACCCCAAATTTACATTTCTCCTTTAGATGCCATCTGACCTGCTGTACCTTTTCAGCACTTTTGATATTCACTCCAATTTCCCAATATATTTCCATTTAATAAGGCTCAGAGATGTAGAAGGTCAGTCAGGGATATTTGATTTGGCATGGGATAGCAAAACAAGTAGAAAAAAGGTAGATTCAAGCTAGACATCAGAAAGCATTGCTTCACTGAGAGAGTGGTTGGTTTTTGGAAGAGCTTACCAAGGGTTAGTAGCTTAGATTTCTTCAAGGTCTTGAAGAGAAATACATTATTTGTTACAACTATTAACATAGCAGAGGGCAGATAGATGGATCTACCATCTTTATCAGCCATGAGATTTTCTGTTATTTGGACTGTTATATACTTTTATACTGTGCCAGCTGTGGCTCAGTTGGTCGCACTCTCGCCTCAGAGTCAGAAGGTTCAAGCACCATTCCAGACACTTGAGCACAAAAATCTATGATAGTGGTCATGATGCGGAGATGCCGGTGTTGGACTGGGGTGGACAAAAATGAGAAGTCGCACAACACCAGGTTATAGTCCAACAGTTTTATTTGAAATCACAAGCTTTCGGAGCTTACGTGGCCCCTTCCTCAGGTGAAGTAAAGAAATACAGACTCGACAAAGCATATATAGATAGAGAACAATGCATGTGTAACTTACAAAGGCAGACGACTACATTTAAATCATCCTGACTGCCTTTTGTCACACCTCGGCAGATAAACAGTCAGGTCAGCCAGGAAGGTACCACATCAAAGACATAGCAAGATACAACTGAGACAATGAGGTGGAGTTACAGGGGGTCCAATGTGTCAAAAGCCGCAGTCTGTATGGGAAACGAATCACATCTGTCGAGTCGTCGTTGGCTTGTTCACAGATGTGATTCCCAGTAAAAAAGTAAATTTTTTTAAAGTTTATCGTTTCCCATACAGACTGCGGCTTTTGACACATTGGACCCCCTGTAACTCCACCTCATTGTCTCAGTTGTATCTTGCTATGTCTTTGATGTGGTACCTTCCTGGCTGACCTGATTGCCTTTTGTCACACCTCGGCAGATAAACAGTCAGGATGATTTAAATGTAGTTGTCTGCCTTTGTAAGTTACACATGCATTGTTCTCTATCTATATATGCTTTAAAATATGAAAGGAAGCTTGCAGAGAACATTAAAATGGACTGCAAAAGCTTCTATAAATATGTAAAAAGACAGAGGTTAGTAAAAACAAACGTAGGTCCCCTGCAGTCGGAAACAGGGGAAGTCGTAATGGGGAACAAGGAAATGGCAGATCAATTGAACAAGTACTTTGGTTCGGTGTTTACTGTGGAGGACACACACAACCTGCCGGAAATAAAAGGGGTCAGAGGATCTGGTAAGAGGGAGGAGCTGAGGGAAATCCTTATTAGTCGGGAAAAGGTATTGGGGAAATTGATGGGACTGAAGGCTGAAAAATCCCCAGGGCCTGATGGTCTGCATCCCAGAGTACTTAAGGAGGTGGCCTTGGAAATAGTGGATGCATTGACGATCATTTTCCAACATTCCTTAGACTCTGGATCAGTTCCGATGGATTGGAGGGTGGCCAATGTAACCCCTCTTTTTAAAAAAGGAGGGAGGGAGAAAGCAGGGAATTATAGACCGGTTAGCCTGACATCGGTCGTGGGTAAAATGATGGAAGCAATTATTAAAGATGTCATAACAGACCATTTGGAAAGTGGCGACATGATAGGTCCAAGTCAGCATGGATTTGTGAAAGGGAAATCATGCTTGACAAATCTTCTGGAATTTTTTGAGGATGTTTCCAATAGGGTGGACAGGGGGGAACCAGTAGATGTGGTGTATTTGGACTTTCAGAAGGCCTTTGACAAGGTCCCACACAAGAGATTGGTGAGCAAAGTTAAAGCACATGGGATTGGGGGTAATGTGTTGACGTGGATTGAGAACTGGTTGGCACACAGGAAACAAAGAGTAGGAGTAAATGGGTACTTTTCAGAATGGCAGGCAGTGACCAGCGGGGTACCGCAGGGTTCGGTGCTGGGACCCCAGCTGTTTACATTATATATTAATGATTTGGACGAAGGGATTAAATGTAATATCTCCAAATTTGCGGATGACACTAAATTGGGAGGCAGTGTGAACAATGAGGAGGATGCTAGGAGGCTACAGAGTGACTTGGACAGGTTGGGTGAATGGGCAAATGTATGGCAGATGAAGTACAATGTGGATAAATGTGAGGTTATCCACTTTGGTGGTAAAAATAGAGAGGCGGACTATTACCTGAATGGTGGCAGATTAGGGAAAGGGGACGTGCAATGAGACCTGGGCGTCATGGTACATCAGTCACTGAAGGTGGGAATGCAAGTGCAGCAGGCAGTCAAGAAAGCAAACGGAATGATGGCCTTCATAGTAAGGGGATTTGAGTACAGGAGTAGGGAGGTGATGCTACAGTTGTACAGGGCCTTGGTGAGGCCACACCTGGAGTATTGTGCGCAGTTTTGGTCTCCTAACTTAAGGAAGGACATTCTTGCTATTGAGGGAGTGCAGCGAAGGTTCACTAGATTGATTCCTGGGATGGCCGGACTGACATATCAAGAAAGATTGGGTCAACTGAACTTGTATCCTCTGGAGTTCAGAAGAATGAGGGGGGATCTTATAGAGACATTTAAAATCCTGACTGGTTTAGACAAATTAGATGCAGGCAGAATGTTCCCAATGGTAGGGAAAACTAGAACCAGGGGTCACAGTCTAAGGATTAAGGGGAAGCCATTTAGGACTGAGCTGAGGAGGAACTTCTTCACCCAGAGAGTTTTGAATCTATGGAATTCTCTTCCACAGAAGGTTGTTGAGGCCAGTTCGCTAAATATATTCAAAAGGGAGTTAGATATAACACTCACAACTAAGGGGATCAAGGGGTATGGCGAGAAAGCAGGAATGGGGTACTGAGGTAGCATGTTCAGCCATGAACGCATTGAATGGCGGTGCAGGCTCGAAGGACCGAATGGTCTACTCCTGTACCTATTTACTACTACTATGTTTCTATCTATATATGCTTTGTCGAGTCTGTATTTCTTTACTTCACCTGAGGAAGGGGCCACGTAAGCTCCGAAAGCTTGTGATTTCAAATAAAACTGTTGGACTATAACCTGGTGTTGTGCGACTTCTCACAAAAATCTAGGCTGACACTCCAGAGCAGTGCTGAGGGCGTGCTGTACTGTTGGGGGTGCCGTCTTCCACGACAAGGCCTTGGACAACGTGGACCACTTTCCATACCTCGGGAGCCTACTGTCAACAAGATCAGACGTCGATGACGAAGTCCAACACCGCCTTCAGTGTGCCAGTGCAGCCTTCGGTCGCCTGAGGAAGAGAGTGTTTGAAGACCAGGACCTCAAACCCGGCACTAAGCTCATGGTCTACAGAGCAGCAGTGATATCCGCCCTGCTGTATGCCTCAGAGACATGGACCATGTACAGCAGGCACCTCAAAGCACTCGAGAGGTACCACCAACGCTGCCTCCGCAAGATCCTGCAAATCCATTGGCAGGATAGGCGCACCAACGTCAGTGTTCTTGCTCAGGCCAACATCCCCAGCATCGAAGCTTTAACCACGCTCGATCAGCTCCGATGGACGGGTCACATCGTCCGCATGCCCGATACGAGACTCCCAAAACAAGCGCTCTACTCGGAGCGCCGACACGGCAAGAGAGCCCCAGGTGGACAGAGGAAAGGCTTCAAGGACACCCTCAAAGCCTCCTTGGAAAAAGTGCAACATCCCCACTGACACCTGGGAATCCCTGGCCCAAGACCGCACAAAGTGGAGGAGAAGCATCCGGGATGGCGCCGAACACCTCGAGTCTCTTCGCCGGGAGCAAGCGGAAGCCAAGCGCAAGCAGCACAAGGAGCGCACGTCAACCCAAGCACCCCACCCACCCGCCCCTTCTACCACCGTCTGCCCCACCTGTGACAGAGACTGTAGGTCCCGCATTGGACTCAGCAGTCACCTGAGAACTCATTTTTAATGTGAAGCAAGTCATCCTCGGTTCCGAGGGACTGCCTAAGAAGAAGAAATGTTAAACCGAGGCCCCGTCTGCTCTCGCAGGTGGATGTATAAGATCCCATGGCACTATTTCGAAGAAGAGCAGGGGAGTTCTCCCCGGTGTCCTTGGGCCAATATTTATCCCTCAATCAACATCACTAAAAACAGATTATCTGGTCATTATCACATTGCTGTTGGTGGGATTGGTCCGCAGATTGGTTGCTGTGTTTCCTCCATTACAACAGTGACTACATTTCAAAATGTACATCATTGGCTGTAAAGCGTTTTGGGACGTCTGGTGGTCGTGAAAGGCGCTATATAAATGAAGTCTTTCTTTTTTCTTTCATTCTCGGGATGTGGGCGTCACTGGCAAGGCCGGCATTTATTACCCATCCCTAGCTGCCCATGAGAAGGTGGTGGTGAGCCACCTTCTTGAACCGCTGTAGTCTGTGTGGTGAAGGTGCTCCCACAGTGTTGTGAGGTAGGAAGTTCCAGGATTTTGACCCAGCGACGATGAAGGAACATAACAACATAAGAAATATGAGCAGGAGTAGGCCATACCGCCCCTCAAGCCTGCTCCGCCATTCAATAAGATCATGGCAGATCATCGAACTCAACTCCACTTTCCCGCCCAATCTCCATATCCCTTGATTCCCCTAGAGTCAAAAAATCTATCCATCTCAGCCTTGAATATACTCAAAGACTCAGCATTCACAGCCCTCTGGGGCAGAGAATTCCAAAGATTCACAACCCTCTGAGTGAAGAAATTCCTCCTCATCTCAGTCCTAAATGGCCAACCCCTTATTCTGAGACTATGCCCCCTAGTTCGAGATATTCCAGCCAGGGGAAACAACCTCTCAGCATCTACCCTGTCAATCCCCCTCAGGATCTTGTATGTTTCAATGAGATCACCTCTCATTCTTCTAAACTCCAGAGAGTATAGGCCCATTCTACACAATCTCTCATCATAGGACTGCCCTCTCATCCCAGGAATCAATCTAGTGCACTGCCTCCAAGGCAAGTATATCCTTCCTTAGATAAGGAGACCAAAACTGTGCACAGTACACCAGGTGTGGTCTCACCAAGGCCCTGTACAATTGTAGCAAGACTTCCTTACTCTTATATTCCAACCCCCTTGCAATAAAGGCCAACATGCCATTTGCCTTCCTTATTGCTTGCTGTACCTGCATGCTAGCTTTCTGTGTTTCTTGCACGAGGACACCCAAATCTCTCTGAATACCAACATTTGAAAGTTTCTCACCATTTAAAAAATATTCTGTTTTTTTATTCTTCCTACCAAAGTGAATAACCTCACATTTCCCTATATTATACTCCATCTGCCACCTTACTGCCCACTTACTTAGTCTATCTATATCCCTTTACAGACTCTTTGTGTTCTCCTCACAGCTTACTGTCCCACCTAGCTTTGTATCATCAGCAAACTTGGATACATTACACTCGGTCCCTTCATCTAGGTCATTAATATAGATTGTAAATAGCTGAGGCCCCAACACTGATTCTACTGGAATTTTTTGAGGATGTAACTGGTAGAATAGATAAGGGAGAACCAGTGGATGTGGTGTATTTGGACTTTCAGAAGGCTTTCGATAAGGTCCCGCATAAGAGATTAGCGTGCAAAGTTAAAGCACACTGGATTGGGGGTAAGGTACTGTCTTGGATAGAGAACTGGTTGGCAGACAGGAAGCAAAGAGTTGGAATAAACGGGTCTTTTTCCGAGTGGCAGGCAGTGACTAGTGGGGTACCGCAGGGATCGGTGCTAGGACCCCAGCTATTCACAATATATATTAATGATCTAGACGAGGGAACTAGATGTAATATCTCCAAGTTTGCAGACGACACAAAGCTGGGTGGGCGCGTGTACTGTGAGGAGGATGCAGAGAAACTCCAGTATGATTTGGACAGGTTGGGTGATTGGGCAGATGCATGGCAAATGCAGTATAATGTGGATAAATGCGAGGTTATCCACTTTGGTGGCAAAAACAGGAAGACAGATTATTATCTGAACGACAATAGATTGGGAAAAGGGGAAGTGCAACGAGACCTGGGTGTCCTTGTGCACCAGTCGCTGAAGGTGAGCATGCAGGTGCAGCAGGCGGTTAAGAAGGCAAATGGTATGTTGGCCTTCATAGCGAGAGGATTCGAGTACAGGAGCAAGGAAGTCTTGCTGCAGTTGTACAGGGCCTTGGTGAGACCACACCTTGAGTATTGTGTGCAGTTTTGGTCACCTTATCTGAGGAAGGATGTTCTTGCCATGGAGAGAGTGCAGCGAAGATTCACGAAACTGATACCTGGGATGGTAGGAATGACGTATGAGGAGAGATTGGGTCGATTAGGCTTATATTCGCTAGAGTTTAGAAGAATGAGAGGGGATCTCATTGAAACTTAGAAAATTGTAACAGGTCTAGACAGACTAGATGCAGGAAGGATGTTCCCAATGGCGGGGGAGTCCAGAACCAGCGGTCACAGTCTAAGGATAAGGGGTAAGCCATTTAGGACTGAGATGAGGAGGAATTTCTTCACCCAGAGAGTGGTGAACCTGTGGAATTCTCTACCACAGAAGGCAGTTGAGGCCAATTCATTAAATATATTCAAGAAGGAGTTAGATATATTTCTTAAGGCTAAAGGGATCAAGGGATATGAGGAGAAAGCAGGGACAGGGAACTGAATTTGGATGATCAGCCATGATCTCATTAAATGGCGGAACAGGCTCGAGAGGCCGAATGGCCTACTCCTGCTCCTATCTTCTATGTCTATGTTTCCTTGCGGCACCCCACTAGTTACAGCCTGCCAACCTGAAAAAGATCCGTTTATCCCGACTCTCTGTTTTCTGTCCGTTAACCAATCCTCTATCCATGCTACGATATTACCCCCAACCCCTATGAGCCCTAATCTTGTGTAATAACTTTTTATGTGGCACCTTATCGAATGCCTTTTGGAACGGTGATATGAATGTCAAAGCCGGGATGGCGTGTGACTTGGAGGGGAACTTGGCGGTGATGGTGTTTCCGTGCGGCCGCTGCCCTTTGGCCTTCAGAGGAAGGTTAAGCTGGCCCTACAGGTGACACTGGAATGGCCCCTTTGAGAAAGTTACCAGTGGGCAAACGGTGCATGTGGAATAGTACCCCAGCAATTGTCAACATCTTCAGGAGAGAGGAGGAGGGTAGAAAATAGAAAATGAACTGGCTCAGGCAGGTGGGGGGCGGGGAAAGAGAATAAAATATATATATTTTTAAAAACAGCTGAAGTGCTTACCTTCCGATCTGCATTGTGGGTTCTGTGGCATATACTGTCCCAGTGAAGCCAGTGTGTTCTGTGATGTACGGCAATGCCATCATACAGTGATAATTTGATATCAGGATCACATCTACGGTGGAGAGGTCCAGTAACTCCGTCTGCAATGGAGGTTGCGAAGCTTTTTAGAGGATTGCAGCTACAAAGTGAAACGGACTCCACTGCACCATTTCCACACTCTGCTTAAAGGGGAAGGAGCGTATAAAGGAAAGCACTCTCCCAATGTCCGTGCATAAAAATATTTGTTGTATTTCTAAAAAAAAACAAAGACCCCAACAGGGCCCCACCATCCGATTCTCCTCGCTCTTGGTCATGCTGGTGGCATGACTGACAAGGATGAACCTTGCGCTTTTCAGAGCAGCTCCAGTCATTTTCACCACAGTCCCAACATCAGACTGGCCGGATGCCGATCAGCAGCTGCCTGACCCAAGGAAAACATGCTATGGGCAAAGCAAGCAACCACTGAATGGCAGCCTTGAGAAACTGTCACTGCTCGAGAAGCCCGTCCGAATGGGAGTTCACTACTTTATTGCTAGAGGTACCAGTATGAATGGAAATCAAATGCTTCACAACTGACGACATCAGGCTACTGCTCTCTCTCATGTCATGTCACCTACTCAAGACACATTGTAATTTTTTTTTTACCTCAGGTAGGCAGAATTCTGGTACAGAGTCAACGAACACTCGCCCTGCACAATCTTTCAGCTCCTACAATGGAAACAGTATATTAGTGCTGGTAAAATTATATGGAAGATATTACAAGTAAGGTAACCATTATCTTGTGAGTATCTAATCGTTTCTCAACGAGCGAGGTTAAATGTGTGCCATTTTCACAGAGTTTTATCAGAAATTTCAATGCCGAAAGAGGCCATTCCGTTTATCATGCCTGTGCTAGCTGCACATCAGAGCACACAATCATAGAAATGATTTATAAAACATTCTTTCTTCAATGGCATCCCCTGCCCACCTCGCATGGTCACCATGGGAGTATCCCAAGGATCCATCCTTGATCTCCTCCTTTGCCTGGTCTACATGCAGTCACTCAGGGATGGAGTCACTCCCACCGTACGCACGCTGCCAACACTCCACACTGCACCTCACTGCCACGCCCCTTGACTCCACGATGACCATTGTGCTGTCCGACAAGTTGAGGATCAGCAAGAACCGTCTCCGACTCATCAAGAGCAAGTCATCCTATATGTCTCCCGTCAAAAACCTGGAGTACCTGATCTCAGCGGAGGTGTCATTGAAAAGCAACAGGTGCATTCCGGGCACTTCCATGGAGAGGGTGGGGAGTGTGGGGAGAAACAAATATGGAAAGGTGGCCTTTATACTGCTGCTATGTGCTTGCTACTGTCTACCGGCAGAGAACGTACTGGCAGAAGTGCCAGGCATAATCTCCAGCACTTCCTCTTTAATGGAAATAATGCACGTCACTGGAGGCACCAAGGAGGAGAAAGAGACAAGCGAGTAAAAATTAGGAAAGTTAAAAATAGTATTTACTGCAACAGATTTCTGTGAATAGTTAACTGTATGCAGAACGAATTTCCTCATGCTTGTACAGTACACAGCTCCTACTATACCTTTTCTAGCATGGTATTTCCATCTTTTGAAATCCAGCCTGGTAGCTTAGAAAGTCTTGGGCTTAGGGAGAAAAACAAACATGGTTTTAAAAGAAAGGCTTTTTCCCCAGTCAAAGCATTGTAATGATGTTTAAAGGCCTCTGAATGCAAGCACCATTGGTCAGAGACTGGTATCTGTATAGTGTGGTGAGGCCTGTGGAGTGGAGTTATACTGCAGGGTGCTGAATCACACGCTGCACAGGAATTACAGAGCTCTGTGCATGCATGCTTGCATCCACGTGCAACGGTCTCTTCACCAGCACCTGAACACTGGTTAAAATTTAACATTAGAGTGGAGTCAACTAAATAGACCAGTGGAAGGGCAAGAGATTTGACACAGCGCTCCATCCATGACAAATATCTACGGCTTCCTCGCATGAGAAAAACTTGCCTTTTTATATCGCGCCTTTCACAACCACCGGACGTCCCAAAGCGCTTTACAGCCAATGAAGTACTTTTTGAAGTATAGTCACTGTTGTAATAACAACAACAACTTGTATTTATATAGCGCCTTTAACTCAGTAAAACATCCCAAGGCGCTTCACAGGTGTATTATAAGACAAAAATTTGACACCGAGCCTAATAAGGAGAAATTAGGGCAGGTGACCAAAAGCTTGGTCAAAAAAGTAGGTTTAAGGAGTGTCTTAAAGGAGGAAAGAGAGGTAGCGAGGCGGAGAGGTTTAGGGAGGGAATTCCAGAGCTTAGGGCCCAGGCAACAGAAGGCACGGTCGCCAATGGTTGAGCGATTATAAACAGCGATGCTCAAAGGGCAGAATTAGAGGAGCGCAGATCTCTCGGGGGGGGGGGGGTTGTGGGTCTGAAGGAGATTAAAGAGATAGGGAGGGGCGAGGCCATGGAGGGATTTGAAAACAAGGATCAGAATTTTGAAATCAAGGCGTTGCTTAACTGGGAGCCAATGTAGGTCAGCGAGCACAGGAGTAGTGGGTGAATGGGACTTGGTGCGAGTTAGGACACAGGCAGCTGAGTTTTGGATGACCTCAAGTTTACGTAGGGTGGAATGTGGGAGGCCAGCCAGGAGTGCTTTGGAATAGTCAAGTCTAGAGGTAACAAAAGGCATGGATGAGGGTTTCAGCAGCGGATGAGCTGAGGCAAGGACTGAGACGGGCGATGTTACAGAGGTGGTAATAGGTGGTCTTAATTATGCCGCGGATATGTGGTCGGAAGCTCATTTCAGGGTCAAATATGACACCAAGGTTGCAAACAGTGTGGTTCAGCCTCAGACAGATGTTAGGGAGAGGGATGGAGTCGGTGGCTAGGGAACGCAGTTTCTGGCGAGGACTGAAAACAATGGCTTCGGTCTTCCCAATATTTAATTGGAGAAAATTTCTGCTCATCCAGTAGTGGATGTCGAACAAGCAGTCTGACAAGTTAGAGACCGTGGAGGGGTCGAGAGAGGTGGTGGTAAGGTAGAGCTGGGTGTCGTCAGCATACATGTGAAAACTGACGCTGTGTTTTCGGTTGATGTCGCCAAGGGGCAGCATGTAGATGAGAAACAGGAGGGGACCAAGGATAGTTCCTTGGGGACATCAGAGATAACGATGCAGGAATGGGAAGAGAAGCCGTTGCAGGTGATTCTCTGGCTACGATTAGATAGATAAGAATGGAACCAGGCGAGTGCAGTCCCACCCAGCTGGACGATGGTGGAGAGGTGTTGGAGGAGGATGGAGTGGTCAACCGTGTCAAAGGCTGCAGACAAGTCAAGAAGGACAAGGAGGGATAGTTTACCTTTGTCACAGTCACAAAGGATGTCATTTGTGACTTTGATGAGAGCAGTTTCGGTACTGTGGCAGGGGCGGAAACCTGATTGGAGGAATTCAAACATGGAGTTGCGGGAAAGATGGGCACGGATTTGAGAGGCGACAACACGTTCGAGAACTTTGGAGCGGAATGGGAGGTTGGAGATGGGGCGGTAGTTTGCAAGGACAGAGGGGTCAAGGGTTGTTTTTTTTTGAAGAGGGGGTGATGACAGCAGATTTGAGGGAGAGGGGGACAGTACCTGAGGAAAGAGAACCGTTAACAATGTCAGCTAACATGGGAGCCAGAAAAGGAAGTTGGGTGGTCAACAGTTTGGTGGGAATAGGGTCGAGGGAGCAGGAAGTGGGTCCCATGGACAAGATGAGCACGGAGAAATGCGGCAGCCAATTTGCGCACAGCAAGCTCCCACAAACAGCAATGTGATAATGACCAGATAATCTATTTTAATGATGTTCATTGAGGAATAAATATTAGCCAGGACACCGGGGATAACTCCACTGCTCTTCTTCGAAATAGCGCCTTGGCATCTTTTACGTCCACCTGAGAGAGCAGACAGGGCCTCGGTTTAATGTCTCATCCGAAAGACGGCACCTCCGACAGTGCAGCGCTCCCTCAGTACTGCACTGGAGTGTCAGCCTGGATTTATGTGCTGACATCCCTGGAGTGAGACTTGAACCCAGAATCTTCTGACTCAGGAGGTGAGAGTGCTACCCACTGAACCACAGCTGACATTAGTGATCCCTAGTTTAAAAGTCCTTAGTTATCACGATAGGCTGAGAGTGCTGGTTTTTTTAAACACTAGAAAAGCGTAGACTTTGAGGTGATTTAATTGAAGTATTTTGTGGGCAGACTATTTGAACTAGATAGGTTACGGAAAACAAAGGGTCGTATGTATAAGCTAGGAAAGCATAGGATTAGGTTAGATATCAAGAGGTGGATTCGCTGCAACAATTCAAAATAAATCTGGATGAGTTCTTTGCTGTGGCCAATATCACTGCGTACAAAAGGTAGATGGGATGTAGGCTATGGACTTCATGGTGAATCTGATCCCCTGAAACCTGTTTTGATCACCTTCGGGAATTGGAGAGGAATTTGCCAGATTTTTTCCCTGAATTGGTCTAGGATTTGTTAAACCTTTTTTTGCCTCTCCCAGGAGATTATATGGCTGGTGGTGGGAGGGGCCACTGGGGGAGCAGTCATGATGTGTAGTTGCATCATGACTGTTTGGGACAGGCTCGATCGACCATCCAGTTTTTTCCTGTCCGCCGTTTCATATCTTGCTCATAGGTGAGCCCAGACAGTAATGTCAGAAAGCTATTTGGCTATGGAAGGCATGACATCTAAGCCTAATCCATTCCTCACCCAAGGTCCACACAGGAAGAGTTTCCAGGTGGGAGTCACTGGATATTGATTTGTGGGGCGACTGGAAAATTGCAGATATTTTCCATTATTTCTCGTGTAGAAACTGCAGGCTACCGTGGATACGTTTTAGCACTCTCTGTTGCTAAATCTGATTGTTAAATTGTTTCACTGGAGTGCTAAATTGTTTTACAATTGTTAATCCCCACCCTCTTCCCAGATCAGGGAGCTGGCCTTCTTCCCACCTCCCATTTCGCGCTGGCACTTCTCGCCCCTGCTCGTACTGGCGCGCTTCTTGCCCTATCCCTCGTTCATGCTGCCACTTTTAAACTCCTCCCAGTTCACACTGGCACTCTTCTCCCCGCCTCATGAAGCCAGTCTTCTCCGATTTGCCCCCACCACAGCTCCGATCTGATGGTGCCGCTGTTCCAGGGGTTTGAACTTTGTTGCACGCAGCTGATGAGAATTCCAGATCTCGCACGAGTACCAGAGATCGGGGATTATTTGCACACACAGTGCAATCCCACCCGAACAATAGCAACGTCAGGTAGGAGCAGGACGATTTTTGCAATGTGGTGGGTGGGGGCACGAGAGGCAGGACTTTCTTACATTTTGTGATTTAAAAAGTGCAGCCATGGCCTGTAGCACCAATGATCAGCAGTGGGAACACGGGCTGATTTTTGTTAGTCGGAGCCTGGGGAGTGGGGCCACTGATGTCAATTGTTCCACCCTTTTCATTACCCCAGTTTAGCTAAGGGGGATTTAAGCTGGGCCGTTCTTAGTCTGTACGTTGCAATTTTACACTGGGTGGTGTATTTGACGAACTGAATCATCAGTGGAGCCTCTGTGTTTTCCGATTTTAAATATCACCTAGAAATATTAGAAAACTCAATAGGACAAGCCATATCTACAGCTTACCTGTGGACAAGTGGCAAAGGCAGGAAGTGGAGGGCCGAGGTCATGTCCAACCCACAGTCCAGCATGATGGTGGTGGACTTGTACTTCAGGACATTGCATGGCAATGTTGGATGACCAGACAAGCAGTACTGAGGGAGGAAGCAAAAGAACAGGGTTACATTCCTCAAAGAAACACACACACACACACACACACACACATGTATAAACACAGGGAAACAGTGCTAAGAGAAAAAACTTTTTCTCCAATTAAAGTGGCCATGTCACCCAGTAATTTTGCTATTGGAACTCACTGAATTAAACCCCCTATTGGCTGGAGCAACTTGATCTTTAACTTGCTGGCTATAATAGATTAAAAAAAAATATTCCAGCAAGCAGTAGTTTCTTTTCCTACACCCGCCTCCTGAAAACGTTGACTCTTGCAGGTTATTGATCCTATCCTTACTCAATGGCCACACGGGCATTTTCTGCAAGGGCTGTTAGATAGCAAACAACAACGACCTGCATTTATATAGGCATTTCACAGAGATGCAAGAAAACAAAATTGGATGCCAAGCCAAAGAAGGAGATATTAGAAGGGGTGAGCAAAGGCTTGCTCAAAGAGATGGGCTTAAAGGAGAAACGAGAGCTGGAGAGGAGGAGTTTACCGAAGGCATGCCAAAGCATGCAGCCCAGGCAGCTAAAAGCACGGCCGCCAATGGTGGGGCAAAACGAGGGGGTGCACCAAGGCCAGAGTCAGAGAAATGGAAAGTTCGGGAGGGGTTGTAGAGGTTACAGAGATAGGGAGGGGTGAGGCCATTCGGGAAGAACCTTAGTCGATTTCCCCCCTCTCCTTAATGCATGGGAACTTAGACATTTGTAACCCTGATTATCACTGCCCCATCTGAGATCAGCTAACTCAACACAGGCAATGGATTGACCCGGGGAACTTCTGGTCTGTATTTTTCAGCTATTCATCAGATAAACTTGCTGAGCCATTGGTGTGGCAGTGGAGTCGGCAGGAAATGCAAAACAAGTGACAGGCTAATCTTATGTCCACCACAGTATTGTATAATTTGTATATCCTGGGGCTCAGATGGACAGGAGTTCACACTGAGGATAGACTCCAGCCATAAACTGCAATTTAAGATAATTGGCAAAAGAACCAGAGGGGCGATGAGAAAAACTTTTTTGATGCAGCGAGTTGTTATAATCCGGAATGCACTGCCCGAAAGGCTGATGGAAGCAGATGGGAGCTTGCTGTGCTCAAATTGGCTGCCGTGTTTCCTACATTACAACAGTGACTACACTTCAAAAAGTACCTCATTGGCTGTAAAGCTCTGTGGGATGTCCTGAGGTCGTGAAAGGCGCTATATAAATGTAAGTCTTTCTTTAATAGTAACTTTCAGAAGAGAATTGGGAGTATACTTGAGAAAGAAAAATTTGCAGAGCTATGGGGAAAGATCTGGGGAGTGGGAGCAATTGGATAGCTCTTAAGAGGTGGCCATGCACGATGGGCTAAATGGCCTCCTTCTGTGCTGTACTAATCTATGATTCTAAAAGGTGCAGATCTGTAATATACTATATATATCTATAATATATAGATATATATATATATATATGCCAATGAAATTTATGTGTAGCAGGCAGACAGCTGTGTGCAATAGAATGAATGCTCATGATTTTGTGCAGGAAAGGCATGATTTTCCCATTATTCACATAAGGTTCGCAGCTTGTGCTGTTTTCCAGGGTGTATGCAAGAGATTTATTCATTCATGAATATGCACACACCCCAAGTCTAAAGATGGAGAGCTACAAGTTTTCGCACACCTGGCACATGATATTTTCTATTTTTTTAAATCACCACCAGTGAGAGAGATTTCATTTGTCAAAGAGCGGCTGTATGGCCTACTCCTGCTCCTAATTCTTATGTTCTTATTCCACTGGCAAATAAAAACTACCAAAAGAGCCAAGTTAACACTATGGAATAAACACACTATTATATTAATGGAAAATTATCTGCACTTTGGAATATTCTTCAGAAATAAAAACAGCAGGTTACAGTGAAAGGATGTCTGGATGAAGGGCTAAGTAGTCACTAAGCAGGGCTGAAGCATCTACTCATTTTCTCAGTATGTCTGAAAGAAGTGCATTTGCATGGAGTTCTTATTAAAACAAAGTTTCCTCGTCGTGGTTCATCATTAATCATGGATGAACGGAGAACTAGGGATTCAAGATCATCTCCTGCAATTGCTTCTTCTCCTGTGCCCACACAGTCACTTCCAGGATGCCCAAAGTTCTATCCCTAGATCCCACAATAAGCAATAGGGTCAGCTTTCACAATACCCAGCTTTATCTTTCCAGCATCACCCTCGTTTCTATGACTGTTGTTGTGCCATCCAACACCAGCCAAAGAGACAGAACTTGTTGCAGCTCAACATCATCCAAACCAAAATCATCCTCTTTGGCTCCAGCTAAAAACTCCAAATCTTGGCCCCTGGTCCTATCCCTGTCCTGGTCGAGTTCAACCTGACCACGTGCAAATCATGGTGCCCCTATGCAGCCTTAAGCTGAGCTTTAAACTGCATAGTCGCTTCATCATCAAAGCTGCTGACTTCCACTTCGAAAATATTGTGCATCTCCATCCTTACCTCACCATCATTACTGCTGAAACTCTCATCCATTCCTTTAACATTTCTTTGCTGGCCTCCCAAACACTACCCAGCATAAATTCTACCTTATCCAGAACTTTGACATCCACATCCCATCTCACACAAGCCCTGCTGACCTGTCGACCATGTCTTCACCAACCTCCACTGGTTCCCTGTCCTTCGGCGCATTGACTCAAGATCCTCATCCTCACCGAAATACCTCTTCACAGCTTTGTTCCTCTGCAACTTCCTCTGGTCGACTGTGTATTTTTGCACTACCATCTTACCCCTATATCCCTTCCCCACTTTCAAAAGACAACTGTGAAATACCTTGGGATTTTTTTTTACATAAGTCACAGAACCATAGATTTAATTTAATTTAATTTAATTTAATTTAGAGGAGATGTTAAACATCTGCCCGTAAAAGATCCCATGGCACTATGCGAGGAAGAGCAGGGGAGTTATCCCCGATGTCCTGGCCAATATTTATCCCTCACCCAACATCACTAAAACAGATGATCTGGTCATTATCACATTGCTGTTTGTGGGACCTTGCTGTGTACAAATTAGCTGCCGCGTTTCCCACATTACAACAGCGACTATATCTCAAAAGTTTTTCATTGGCTGTAAAGCGCTTTGGGACATCCTGAGCTCATGAAATGCACTATACAAATGCAATTTCTTTCTTTGCTTCTTTAGAGAAGGCATTTGATAAAGTCCCTCATAAGAGACTGTTAGCTAAAGTTGAAGCTCATGGAATTGAAAGCAAATTATTGACCTGGCTGGGAAATTGGCTGAGCAGCAGGAAGCAGAGAGTAGGGATAATGGGCAGGTACTCAAATTGGCAGGATGTGATTAGTGGTGTCCCGCAAGGATCTTTGTTGGGGCCACAACTATTCACCATATTTATTAACGACTTAGATAATGGCATAGAAAACCATATATCCAAGTTTGCTGATGACACAAAGATAGGCGGCATTGTAAACAGTGCAGATGGAAGCATAAAATTACAAAGAGATATTAATAGATTAAGCAAATGGGTACATAAGAAATAGGAGTAGGAGTAGGCCATTTGGCTCTTCGAGCCTGCTCCGCCATTCAGTAAGATCACGGCTGATTTTCTACCTCAACTCCACCTTCCCACACAAATCCCCATATCCCTTAATTCCCAAAAATTTATCGACCTCTGTCTTGAATATACTCAACGACTGAGCCTCCACAGCCCTCTGGGGTAGAGAATTCAAAGATTCACCACCCTCTGAGTGAAGAAATTTCTCCTTATCTCAGTCCTAAATGGCCGACCCCTTATTCTGAGACTGTGACCCCGTGTTCTAGATTCCCCAGCCAGGGGAAACATTTTCTCAGCGTTAACCCTGTCAAGCCCCTTAAGAATTTTATATGTTTTAACTAGATCACCTCTCATTCTTCTAAACTCTAGGGAATATAGGCCTCGTCTACTCAAGCTCTCCTCATAGGGCAATCCTCTCATCCCAGGAACCAGTCTGGTGAACCTTCGTTGCACTCCCTCTAAGACAAGTATGTCTTTCCTTCGGTAAGGAGACCAGAACTGTACCCTGTACTCCAGGTGTGGCCTCACCAATGCCCTGTATAATTGCAGTAAGACTTCTTTACTCTTTTATACATAGATACATAGAAGATAGGAGCAGGAGTAGGCCATCCGGCCCTTCGAGCCTGCTCCGCCATTTAATGAGATCATGGCTGATCCTCCAATTCAGTATCCCGTCCCCGCCTTCTCTCCGTAACCCTTAACCCCTTTTGCCTGTAGAAATATATCTAATTCCCTCTTAAATATACTTAATGAGCTGGCGTACACTGCCCTCTGTGGCAATGAGTTCCACAGGTTCACCACCCTCTGAGTGAAGAAATTCCCCCTCATTTCTGTCCTAAATGGTTTAGCCCTTATCCTTAAATTATGTCCTCTAGTTCTGTTCTCACCCGCCAAGGGAAACATTCCTTCTGCATCTAGTCTGTCTAGACCTGTCAGAATTTTATACACTTCTATGAGGTCCCCTCTCAATCTTCTAAACTCCAGTGTGTACATCCCTAAACTACATAGTCTCTCCTCATAGGTCAATCCCGCCATTCCTGGTATCAGCCTGGTGAATCGCCGCTGCACCCCCTCCATGGCAAGAACATCTTTCCTCAGATGAGGCGACCAAAACTGTACACAGTACTCGAGGTGTGGTCTCACCAGTGCCCTGTACAGCTGCAGCAAGGTATCCCTGTTCCTGTATTCCAACCCTTTTGCTATGAAGGCCAGCATACCGTTTGCCTTCTTGACCGCCTGTTGCACCTGCATGTTCGCCTTCAGTGACTGGTGTACAAGAACACCCAGGTCTCTCTGTACTTCCCCCTCTCCCAATTTATTGCCATTTAAATAATAATTTGCCCTCCCGTTCCTGCACCCAAGGTGGATAACTTCGCACTTGTCCACATTATAGTGCATCTGCCATTTATCCGCCCAATCACCCAGTCTGTCCAAATCACTCTGGAGCTTCCTGGTCTCCTCCTCTGAGCCCACCCCCCCTCCTAGTTTAGTGTCGTCTGCAAATTTGGAAATGCTGCATCCGACTCCCTGATCCAGGTCATTAATGTAAATTGTGAACAGCTAACATACCATTTGCTTTTCTAATTGCTTGCTGTACCTGCATATTAACTTTCTGTGATTCATGTACAAGGACACCCAGGTCCCTCTGAATGCAAACATTTCCCAGTCTCTCACCATTCAAAAAATATTCTGCTTTTTTGTTTTTCCTACCAAAGTGGATAACTTCACACTTCACCATATAGAATTTAATTTGCCATGTTCTTGCCCACTCAGTCAACCTGTCTAGATCTTTCTGCAGCCTCCTCACAGCTTACATTCCCACCTAACTTTGTATCATCAGCAAACTTGGATACATTACACTCGGTCCCTTCATCTAGGTCATTAATATAGATTGTAGATAGCTGAGGCCCCAACACTGATCCTTGCGGCACCCCACGAGTTACAGCCTGCCAACCTGAAAAAGATCCAATTATCTCTACTCTCTGTTTTCTGTCCATTAACCAATCCTCTATCCATGCTACTATATTACCCCCAACCCCATGAGCCCTTATCTTGTGTAATAACCTTTTATGTGGCACCTTATCGAATGCCTTTTGGAAATCCAAATACACTACATCCACTGGTTCCCCTTTATCTACCTTGCTAGTTACATCCTCAAAAAACTCAAATAAATTTGTCAAACATGATTTTCCTTTCATAAAACCATGTTGACTCTGCCTGATCATGTTATGATTTTCTAAGTGCCCTGATACCACTTCCTTAACAATGGATTCCAGCATTTTCCCAACGACTAATGTCAGGCTAACTGGCCTGTAGTTCCCTGTTTTTTCTCTCCCTCCTTTCTTGAATAGCGGTGTTACATTTGCGACCTTCTAATCCGCTAGGACTGTTCTAGAATCTAGGGAATTTTGGAAGATCAAAACCAATGCATCCACTATCTCTTCAGCCACCTCTTTTAGAACACTAGGATGTAGGCCGTCAGGTCCAGGGGATTTATCGGCTTTTAGTCCCATTACTTTCTCTAGTACTTTTTCTCTACTTATATTAATTATGTTAAGTTCCTCACCCTCATTAGACCCTTGGTTCCCCACCATTTGTGGTATGTTTTTTGTGTCTTCTACTGTGAAGACAGATACTAAATATTTGTTTAACGTTTCTGCCATTTCCTTATTCCCCATAATAATTTCTCCTGTCTCAGCCTCTAAGGGACCAACGTTTACTTTTGCTACTCCCTTCCTTTTTACATACTTGTAGAAGCTCTTACAATCTGCTTTTATATTTCTTGCTAGTTTTCTCTCATATTCTATTTTTTCCCCTTTTTATAAATTTTTTGGTCATCCTTTGCTGGTTTCTGAAACTCTCCCAATCCTCAGGCTTACTATTATTCTTCACAACATTATAAGCTTCTTCTGTCAATCTAATGCTATCCTAAGCTTCTTTAGTTAGCCACGGTTGGATCACTTTTCGCATGGAGTTTTTATTTCTCAATGGAATGTATTTTTGTTGAGAATTATGAAATATTTCTTTAAATGTTAGCTGCTGTTTATCTACTGCCATACCTTTTAATCTATTTTTCCAACTTACCTTAGCCAACTCCCCCTCATACCTATATAATTGGCTTTATTTAAGTTTAAGACTCTAGTTTTGGATTTAGGCAAGTTACTCTCAAACTTAATGTGAAATTCTATCATATTATGATCAGTCTGCCCCAGAGGATCCTTTACTATGAGATTGTTAATTAGCCCTGTCTCATTACACAATACAAGGTCTAAAATAGCCTGTTCCCTGGTTGGTTCCATGACGTATTGTTCTAGGAATCTGTCCCGAATGCATTCTATGAACTAGTCCTCCAGACTACCTTTGCCAATTTGATTTGTCCAGTCTATATGAAGATTAAAGTCCCCCACGATTATTGCATTACCTTTGTTGCAAGCTCCTACTACTTCTTGATTAATATTCTGTTAATATTAATAGCTACTGTTAGGGGGGCCTATATACTACTCCCACCAGTGTTTTCTGCCCCTTGTTATTCCTTATCTCCACCCATACTGATTCTACTTCCTGATCTTCTGAGCCAAGATCCTTTCTCTCTCTCTTTCTCCCTTACAGCTGTGTTAAATGCAGATTTAAAAACCTCCAAGTTGATGTGATGCTCTGGGTTGACTTTACCTGCAGGCCCACAACCATCCCATAATAGGCAGACCTGCTTGAGGTTACCCTGGGAGGGGGGAACCCCTCTCCCTCTCTCTCGCTCCTCCAATCAGTTTTAAACAATAAAATAAAGCCAGTTAAAACTCCTCACCAGCTTCATCCTCCCCTTCAGGCACCGAGCCCCGTTTCCATGGAGGAAGTCAAATGTCAAAGTTCAAAGGGTTGGCTGGTGGGAAAGGAAATGAGCGCTTTTCGGCGTGGGCAATGCGCACGCGCACCGGCCAGCGCAAGGCCTGGCGGGAGTTGTAGTCCGCGCTGACCTCACTCGTGCCAGTCACACGGCGGGGCGCCGGGGGTCAGCAACTACAAGTCCCGGCGGCCCCCGCGAGCGCGCCGGCGAGGCCCTCTCTGAGTGTGTGTGTGTGTTGGGCCCCCTCCTGTGGGAGTTTGGTGTTGTTAATCATGGCGGGTGTGAGGCAGACAAAGGCGCTGCGCTTCACTCACCAAGTGGAGATTTAAGAAAGTTTCCGATGGGGAAATATAAATAAAAGAGTTATTTCTTTTTTTTGGAAAATAAACTCTTGTTATGTTTAAATGGACGAGGCTATTGAAAACAATCACAGAGGAAGCTGAGAAGGTGGTGAGTGCTTTATTTATTTCTGCTAGAGAGAGAGCTGGAGGCTGTTTGTTTATTTTTATGTGTGGGAGTGGATGGGAAGTGATTCTTAAGTCTTGTTTTTAATTCAGGCCACTGTATTTTGTGTGTATATATATATGTGTGAGAGTCTTACATAGAATCAAAGGGCTAGTTAACAGAACTGTCAAATTTTAAAGAAAATGCTGAGATTTATGATCAGAAAGGTGACACTTGATTGCAGACTTGTTTAAACACAAGGAAAGGTGTTTATGTTTTTTCCAGGGTGCAATGCATCAAAATAAATAAATGACATTTAAAAATGCATCAAAATAAATAAATGTCATTTAAAAAGAAAATAATGAATGTTACTTAAATTGAGTGATGTGTGACATTTCAGAATATAAGCTGTTGTCTCAGTGGTGTTGGGAAGTTAGGAAAGGTACTTTCTCAAGAATCTCACGAGTGTCATGTGTACAAGTATGTTTACAGTGGACCTTTGCACTACAGGATCTCACTGTACTAGGATGACTTATGGCAGGTTTCCATGTGCAGGCAAAACACCCGTAAAGTCATTAAATATATGTGTAACTGAGTCATGGTGGCCTTCTGCACTTCGCAGAGGATGATATCATCCAATATTATCACCACTCGTTTAAAGCCACATAAGTTATGGTAAAGATCGCAGGTGGCTTGATATTCTTTAAATGTGACTTCTGAGTTTCTATACTGCTGTGCACTGTGATTTACGTCTGAGTTTTCACATCTTATTGTGCGCGCACTACAGAACCTGCCATAGCACTCGGGTAGCTTGCTGTGCCAGTTTGAAAGCCGGAGGCTCAGCTTGCCATCACTCTGTTCCATTTAAATTGAGGCTGTGCAGTGCTCTATTCCTTACTGAATAGAGATGTAAAGGATCAGATTCCCAGTAAATGTAATTTTGTAATATTACTGGATATCATCGCGCATGCTTGAAAAATGGGTTGGATTTAAATTTGGTGCAGATTTTCGCTGTGTTATTTCATCTGGGTTTTATGAACTTGTATAAAGACAACAGCTGAATGCAGTTGAGTTCCTCAATTGGGAGGCAGCTGTACAAATGGTGACTGAATGGAATGGCTATGGTGGTCACGTGTGGCCTTGTAAGAATGGCTGAAAGCACTTGAGTGAAGAAATTAGGTCTGGCCAGAAATGTTGTGTTTTAAAAAAACAAAACTTTTCAGCAGGCTACATTAGAGATGCTTTTCTTTTGCAGTTATTGTTCATGCCTCTCCATGGTCTCCCTTATGGCGCACTACAATTCTGAGCTTCTAGCGAACGCGTGGAGTTCTGTGAAGAGCAGGAAAACCTTTGTGCCATCACAGAATTCCATGGTGCTGATTCTGCTGGAATCAGCATGGCAGAAATAGCTCATCTAGAAGCAACGTTTGTGAGACTGACTTGAGGTTGGTTTGTTCCTGTAAACAGCAATAAATCATAAGAACATCAGATAAAGCCGGGGTTGAGAAAAGACCATTCAACCCACTGAGCTTGTTCTCGATCATTTCAACTCACCCAGTGAGCATCCTACTGCATCTTGAACTCCCCAATGTCTTTGACTCCTATCTTATGTAGTAGATCATTCCAAAGAGTAAGGATATTTTTTCTAAGATCTACTTTTAAATTTACTTTTCAGTCATTTAAATTTATGTCCCCTTGCGTTACTGTCCTTGAAGAAATATTCTGGGTTCACCGTATCTATACTATTCAATACTTTACATATATTTCAATGACTTTTTCCCTTAGCTACCTTCTCTCTGGACTTTAGAGCTTAGAATTTTCTAATCCTTCCTTGTGTTCATCCCCATTTATTCTTGGGATCATTCTTGTTGCTCCTCTCTGCACTTTTCCTCATGCATGTATGTTCCTTTTTTATCCCTCAACCAACATCACTAAAACAGATTATCTGGTCATTATCACATTGCTGTTTGTGGGAGCTTGCTGTGCGCAAATTGGCTGCCGCGTTTCCTACATTACAACACTGACTACATTTCCTACATTACAACAGTGACTACATTTCCAAAGTACTTCATTGGCTGTAAAGCGCTTTGGGGCGTCCTGAGGTTGTGAAAGGCGCTATATAAATGCAAGTTATTTCTTTTCAAGTGTGGCTGCCAGGATTGCACACAGTGTTCAAAGTGAAGTCTGACGAATACGTTCTTGAGCCTCTGCATAGCCTCTGTGGATTTATACCTCACTCTTCTGGCTATATATCTCAACATTCTATTTGCCTTTTAATTGCTTCTCCACATTGGACTCGGATGTGAGCGGATGACTTGAAAATAGGGGAGACTAGATGGTGCAGTGGAATAATTGCTAGCCAATCATCTCTGGAACATGGGATCAAATCCAGCCTAAACAGATCAAACATGAGCAGTCAGCGAAATCCACCAGCAGGGAAAGGGGAACCAATTGAATTGCTAGAGGCGGCGGACCTGAGCGGGAGCGGAGAAAGAGCTGAGCAGGGATAAAGAGCGCGGCGAGAGCAGGCCCGAGAGCAGAGGTGGCAGACTTGAACGGACGGGTTGCAACTCAACAGAGCCGGGACCAATATCCTCATAGGTTCTGACGAAGGGTTTCGACCTGAAACTTTAACTCTGTTTCTCTCTCCACGGATGTTGCCTGGCCTGCTGAGTTTTTCCAGCGTTTTCTGTTGTTGTTTCAATTTTCCAGCATCCGCAGTATTTTGCTATCCTTATAGGGGGGTTTGCTAGTGCTGTTGGGGAGGGTTTAAACTAATTTGGTAGGGGGATGGGCACCAGGATGTAGCATTAGAAAGGTGAAACAAGGTGCACAAAAGAGTGGGAGAGACAGATAGTACAGTATTAGGTGGAGTCAGAGTATGAGCGAATACAAGAAGGTCTAAGATAGGTTTACAGTGCATGTGTGTAAATGCACGAAGCGTGGTAAATAAGGTTGGTGAGCTGCAGGCGCAAAATAGCTACATGGGAATGTGATGTTTTGGCGATAACTGAGACCTGGCTCAAAAAAGGGCAGGATTGGGTACTAAATATTCCTGGAAATAAGGAAAGATAGGGAAGGAAAGAAAAGAGGTGGGGTGGCAGTATTGATTAAGGAGTATATTACAGTGCTGGACATAATCTACTTGGTTAGAGTTAAGAAACAATAGAGGTGCCATTACACTACTAGATGTATTCTATAGGCCACCTACTAGTGGGAAGGATATAGAGGAGCAAATTTGCAGAGAAATTACAGAGAGGTGCAAGAACTATAGAGTAGTGATACAGGGGGACTTCAACTATCCTAATATAGACTGGTAAGTAATAGTGAGAAGGGCAGAGAGGGGGAAGAATTTCTGAAGTGTGTTCAGGAGAACTTTCTTGATCAGTATGTTTCCGGCCCAATGAGGAAGGAGGCATTGCAGGATCTGGTTCTGGAGAATGAGCTGGGTCAGGTGGGTCAAGTTTCAGCAGAGGAACATTTAAGGAACAGTGATCATAGTATCATAAGGCTTAGGTTAGCTATTAAAAAGGACAAAGAGCAATCTAGAGTCAAAATACTTAATTGGAGGAGGGCCAATTTCAGTGGATTGAGAACGGACCTGGCCCGGGTAAATTGGAATCAAAGATTGGCAGGCAAAACTGTAATTGAACAATGGGCTGCCTTTAAAGAGGAGATAGTTTGGGTACAGGCAAGGTACATTCCCACGAGGGAGAAAGGTATGGCAACCAAAGCCAGAGCTCCCTGGATGACGAAAGAGATAGAGAATAAGATGAAGCAGAAAAAGGGGCGTATGACAGATGTCAGGTTGAGAATACAAGTGAGTACCAGGCTGAATACAGAAAGTTGAGAGGGGAAGTGAAAAAGGAAATAAGAGGGGCAAAGAGGGAGTATGGGAATAGGCTGGCAGCTAACATAAAAAGGAATCCAAAGGTCTTCTATAGGCATACAAATAGTAAATAGGTAGTGTCGTAAGAATGAGCCTTACGCGTGGTGAACTTAAAGTAAGCTTTAATCAACTAAAAAGGTGCTACATACAAAAGAGGTCTTACTCTATGCCTCTCCAGGATCCAACTGATCAGTCCAGTATTTATCCTGGACTAATCACAGGAAGTGATGCAATAAAGTTCGAGTCACAGGAAGCTGTATTGTGTTACCACATTCTCCCCCCCCAAAAGATTAGGAAGCCGGGATGCTCCCTCCATTTCGTAGCCGCTGGACGAGGGAGAGCCGCACCCGTTTGGGTTCTCGTAGCGGTAGAGGGCCCCTAGCCCGTTTACCCGCCGCGGGCCGTGGACCAGAGTCCGAGTGATCCAGCCCGCTCTGTGAGGGGTCAGGACGATCCTGACTGTGTACTGGTGCCCGAACGGGTGTCGGGCAGGGCTGTGGCAGATCCGTTTCCGAGCGTACGGTACGGGGTGGATCGTGGCTGCGCGTGCGAGCCCCGACGGGCTCATAGTCAGTCTGCCCCAGGTCGGCACGCTGGAGTGAGGTACCAGCCGGCGTCAGATCCAGATCGTGATGAAAGGCACCTGGCGAGCCCAGAGATGTGCCTGGTACAATATCATCCCCTGGTGTCCCTCTATGTTTCGGCGGGCAGGGAGCCAGATCCCGCAATGACACGGTAGATTCCCGACCGTCAGGATACCGAATATAGGCGTAGGTAGGGTTGACGTCAGTGAGCTCAACCTCATCTACCAGGGGGTCATTCTTAGACGCCCGGACATATCTTCGGAGTAGCACTGGTCCCGGTGCAGTCAGCCACGACGGGAGAGATATCCCATAGGATGAGCGACGCTGAAATCGGAAGAACCGTTCATGAGGCGTCGTATTTGTGGCGGTCGAAAGGAGGGACCGTGTGGAGTGTAATGCGTCTGGAAGTACTGCTTCCCATTGCTGGTTGGGTAGGCCCCGAGATCTCAAAGCCAGACGTACCGCATTCCAGATGATAGCGTTAAAACGCTCGACTTGCCCATTCCCGACCGGATGATAAGGCGTCGTTTTGCTGGCAGCAATACCCCGTTCCGAGAGATAGGCCTTGAGTTCTCCTGACATAAAAGAAGGGCCCCGATCCGAATGAACATAGATGCCATGCCACAGAAAGCAAATACCTGCTCAAGGCAGCTGATAACCGTGGTCGTCAGCATATTGGGGCAGGGAAAGGCAAACGGAAAACGGGAATACTCATCGACCATGGTCAATAGATAAGTGTTGCAAGTTGAAGAGGGCAACGGCCCCTTAAAATCGATGCTAAGCCGTTGCATTGGCTGGGTCGCATGTATGAGTATACCACCCGAGGGGCGGAAAAACTGAGGTTTCAATTCCGCACAGACTCTGCAGTCCGAGCACATCTTCTTTACATCCCCGGTAGAGAATGGGAGATTTCGGGACCGCACGAAGTGTAGCATGCGAGTAACGCCCGGATGACACAACCCATCATGGATGTCTACGAGCGTAGAGGGTGCCATGGCGGAGCAGAATGCTCGTGTGAGGGTATCCGGAGCCACATTCTCCTTGCCAGGTCGATAGTGGATGGTGTAACCAAAAGAGGCCAATTCCAGCCGCCAAAGCTGGATTTTATTATTTTTAATTTTGGTCCATTTTCGATTATCGAGCATGAAGGCGACCGATCGCTGGTCCGTGATTAAGGTAAAGTGCTGGCGAGCTAGGAGATGACTCCACTTCTGTACTGCCTCTATGATGGCTGTAGCTTCTTTCTCGACTGGAGGATAATGTAGCTCTGCCCCATGAAAAGTCCTGGACAAAAATGCCACCGGACGACCTTCCTGATTCAGAGTGGCCGAGATCGCCACCTCCGAGGCATCACACTCAACAACAAAAGGAAGACTCTCATCGATGGAGTGAAGAGCCGCTTTCTCCAACTGTTTTTTCAGGAGGTTAAAGGCTGCAACAGCCGCTGTGTCTAGTGGGAATGTGCTGGCCTTCAGTAGAGGTTGGATTCGGTCCGAGAAGTTAGGAATCCATTTAGCATAGTATGCAAACAGGCCGAGGGCCCGGCGCAAGGAGGCTGGATTCTTAGGTGGCGGGAGTTCTTGGAGTGGGCGAAGCCTTTCAGGGTCAGGTTTAATGATGCCATTGCCCACACAATAGCCAAGGATGTTGATGGTTGGTTGTGACTCAATGGATTTAGCCACATTTAATGTCAAATTACGGTGCTGGAGTGCATCCCAAAATCGTTGGAGATTGGCGTCATGTTCCCGCTGATTGCGACCTGCGACAGTAATATTGTCCAGATAAGGAAACGTATCCTTCAAGTCTTCCTGTTTGACCAGGTCATCCATTGCTCGCTGGAAGACAGCCACTCCATTAGTGACCCCAAAGGGGAGGCAACGAAATTGATACAGCCGTCCATTGGCTTCAAAGGCCGTATACTGCTTGTCTGAGACCTTCAAGGGTACCTGATGATAGGCACTTTTCAGATCATATGTTGAGAACACCGTGTACTCAGCCAGTTTATTAACCATATCATCGATGCGCGGCAATGGGTATGCGTCCAAGTCCGTATATTGATTGATGGTCTGTGAATAGTCAATGCACAGCCGTTTCTTGTGAGGTTGTAGAGGGTTCTTAACAATAACGACCTGGGCGCGCCATGGCGACAAACAAGGCTCGATGATATCCTCTGCTAAAAGCCGAGAAATCTCAGCCGCAATAAAAGACTGGTCTTCCTGACTGAAACGTCGTGACTTTGTTATAATCGGTTTGCATCGAGGAGGGATACTGGTAAACAGTGAGGGTTCATCCAGTGAAGCTGCTGACAATGCACAGAACGGTAATCGAGGTAGTATATTAGAAATAGTGAGTTCAGGTTTGGATCCGCCGAACTCAATGGTGAGCTTCTTATGCTGCTTTTGAAAATCCAGCCCTAAGATAAGATCACTACATAAGTCCTTGAGCACCGAAAGCCGAGTGGAGGGATACCTGTGACCATTAAGTGTTATTTCAACCATACAAAAGCCAGAAATTCTGGTATTAAGTGATGACTGAGCCATCGCAACTGCCTGGTCCGATGGGAAAACATGTAGCTTTAACTCTGCAACAATCTGTTCCCTAATGAAACTATCAGTGCTACCTGAGTCAATTAAGGCATCTAAAGTATGTCCATTAATTGATGCTTTTGTAGCTGCATGGAATAGGTTCTGAGGACAAGCAGCTGTAATTGGTGTCGTTGCACAAAGAGTGGCTGAAACTCTAGGTGTGTTTCTTCGAGAGGAAACCCGAGAGGAAGCACGATAGATTTTAGCCGGAACATCTTGATAGGCCCTTACCGGGGCAGTTCGGTAGGACTTAGCTTGATAAGCCCTCGTAGAGGCTCTTGATAGGCAAACCTTTGCAAAATGACCCTTTTTGTTGCAATGACTGCAAAACGCATTGCGAGCAGGGCAGAATTTCCGAGGGTGAAACTCATCACCACAAAAGAAGCATTTCTTAGATTGCCAAGAGGCTGCCACAGTGGGGTCATCATCCTCTTCATCAGTGAAGTCATCAGATTGATCGTCAGGGATAAAGTCCTCCCTAATAGAGTTCACCTGTGGCCTCTTAAATTGCCTGACTATAGTTAAGGCAGTAGACCGAGGTCTGGGCACTGTATAAAGGTCTGCATTTCTTTTTGCCAGATCTAGAGAGCAAGCCATGTCATAAGCTCTCTGAAGCTCAAGTGTCTTACTTTCCAGTAGACGCTGGCGTATAAATGGGGAGGCAAGCCCGCAGATGAAAGCATCACGGATCATTTCTTCACGGTACAGCTCAGCTGAGGCCGCCTGAAAGTTACAGTCCATACTAAGTCTGCGAAGCTCTTGGAGGAATTTATCAATGGATTCCTCCGGCCCTTGTTGGGCTGTAGCTAGTAGATGTCTGGCATAGACCTCATTCGGTGTCTTAGCATATAGTCTCTTAAGCGTCTGAATTGCCTCCTCGTAACTGCCCCATTCCTCCACATACTGAAATACACTCGGGGTGACACAGTTGATGAGTATCCGCAACTTTGAGTCATCATCAGCCTTGCAATATTCAAGAAAATTGTCAAACGTGCGATACCAGTGTTTCCACACCTTACCGGCTGCTGGGGTGTTTGGGTCCAAGTCAAGACGCGATGGTTTAAGGATGTTTTCCATGATGGGTGATTCCCTGGATCCTTAGTTCCGAGTTCGTCCAAAAAGTTTGAGTGCGAAGTTTTCCAAAGTTGATTAAATTGTCGTAAGAATGAGCCTTACGCGTGGTGAACTTAAAGTAAGCTTTAATCAACTAAAAAGGTGCTACATACAGAAGAGGTCTTACTCTATGCCTCTCCAGGATCCAACTGATCAGTCCAGTATTTATCCTGGACTAATCACAGGAAGTGATGCAATAAAGTTCGAGTCACAGGAAGCTGTATTGTGTTACCACAGGTAGTAAGAGGAGGGGTGGAGCTGATTAGGGACCAAAAAGGAGACCTACGCATGGAGGCAGAGGGTATGCAGGACGTACTGAATGATTACTTTGCATCTGTCTTTACCAAGGAAGAAGATGCTGCCAAAGTCATAGTGAAAGAGGAGGTAGTTGAGATATTGGATGGGACAAAAATTGATAAAGATCAGGTACTAGAAAGGCTGGCTGTACTTAAAGTAGATAAGACACCAGGACCAGATGGGATGCATCCTAGGATGCTGAGGGAAGTAATGGTGGAAATTGCGGAGGTTCTGGCCATAATGTTCCAATCCTCCTTAGATACGGGGCTGGTGCCAGAGGACTGGAGAATTGCAAATGTTACACCCTTGTTCAAAAATGGTGTAAGGAGAAACCCAGCAACTACAGGCCAGACGGTTTAACCTCGGTGGTGGGGAAACTTTTAGAAACGATAATCCGGCACAAAATTAACAGTCACTTCGACATGTGTGGATTAATTAAGGGAAGCCAGCATGGATTTGTTAACGGCAAATTGTGTTTAACTAACTTGATTGAATTTTTTGATGAGGTAACAGACAGGGTTGATGAGGGCAATGCAGTTGATGTGGTGTACATGGACTTCCAAAAGGCATTTGATAAAGTGCCACATAATAGGCTTGCCAGCAAAGTTGAAGCCAATGGGTAAAAAAGGGACAGTGGCAGCATGGATACGAAATTAGCTAAGTGACAGGAAACAGAGTAGTGGTGAACGGTTGTTTTTCAGACTGGAGGAAGATATACAGCGGTGTTCCCCAGGGGTCGGTACTAGGACCACTGCTTTTCTTGATACATATTAATGATTTGGATTTAGGTGTACAGGGCACAATTTCAAAATTTGTGGTTGACACAAAACTTGAAAGTATAATGAACAGTGAGGAGGATAGTGATAGACTTCAAGAGGACATAGACAGGCTGGTAGAATGGGCGGACACGTGGCAGATGAAGTTTAACGCAGAAAAGTACGAAGTGATACATTTTGGTAGGAAGAACGAGGAGAGGCAATATAAACTAAAGGGTACAATTCTGAAGGGGGTGCAGGAACAGAAAGACCTGGGGGTATATGTACACAAATCGTTGAAGGTGGCCGGACAGGTTGAGAAAGCCGTTAAAAAAGCATACGGGATCCTGGGCTTCATAAATAGAGGTCATGATGCGGAGATGCCCGGTGTTGGACTGGGGTGGACAAAATTGAGAGGTCGCACAACACCAGGTTATAGTCCAACAGTTTTATTTGAAATCACAAGCTTTCGGAGCTATCGATTGCTCCTTCCTCAGGTGAAGTAAATTGGATACAGAATCGCCAGAGCATATATAGATGGAAAACAAAGCATGTGTACTTTACAATTGCAGACCAATAAATTAAATCATCCTGACTATCTGCCGAGGTGTGATAAAGTTAATTAAGTCAGCCAGGAAGGTACCACATCAAAAGACATAGCAAGATACAACTGAGACAATGAGGTGTAGTCGCAGGGGTTCTAACGTGTCAAAAGCTGCCGTCTGTATGTAAAACGAAAAGCTTTAAAAAAAATTTACTTTTTTACTAGGAAAATTTTTACTTTTTTACTGGGAATCACATCTGTGAACAAGCTAACGACGACTCGAGTCCGGATCACGTCATGTATCGTGACATAAACCCAAGATCCCGATTGAGACCGTCTTCATGAGTGCGGAACTTGGCTATCAGTTTCTGCTCGATGATTTTGCGTTGTCGTGTGTTTCTAAGGTTGCCTTGGAGAGCGCTTACCCGCAGATCCGAGGCTGAATGTCCTTGACTGCTGAAGTGTTCCCCGACTGGGAGGTAACAATCCTGCCTGGCGATTGTTGCGCGGTGCTCGTTCATACGTTGTCTCAGTGTCTGCATGGTCTCGCCGATGTACCATGCCGCGGTGCATTCTTTCCTGCAACGTATGAGGTAGACAACGTTGGCCGAGTCACATGAGTATGTACCATGTACCTGGTGGGTAGTGTCCTCACGTGTGATGGTGGTATCTGTGTTGATGATCTGGCATGTCTTGCAGAGTTTGCCATGGCAGGGTTGTGTGGTGTCGTGGTCGCTGTTATCCTGAAAGCTGGGTAATTTGCTGCGAACGATGGTACTTCTGAGGTTAGGCGGCTGTTTGAAGGCAAGTAGTGGAGGCGTGGGGATGGCCTTAGCGAGGTGTTTGTCGTCATCGATGACATGTTGAAGGCTGCGAAGAACATGGCGTAGTTTCTCCGCTCCGGGGAAGTACTGGACGACGTAGGGTACCCTGTTGGTTGTGTCGTCCAGTACTTCCCCGGAGCGGAGAAACTACGCCATGTTCTTCGCAGCCTTCAACATGTCATCGATGACGACAAACACCTCGCTAAGGCCATCCCCACGCCTCCACTACTTGCCTTCAAACAGCCGCCTAACCTCAGAAGTACCATCGTTCGCAGCAAATTACCCAGCTTTCAGGATAACAGCGACCACGACACCACACAACCCTGCCATGGCAAACTCTGCAAGACATGCCAGATCATCAACACAGATACCACCATCACACGTGAGGACACTACCCACCAGGTACATGGTACATACTCATGTGACTCGGCCAACGTTGTCTACCTCATACGTTGCAGGAAAGAATGCACCGCGGCATGGTACATCGGCGAGACCATGCAGACACTGAGACAACGTATGAACGAGCACCGCGCAACAATCGCCAGGCAGGATTGTTACCTCCCAGTCGGGGAACACTTCAGCAGTCAAGGACATTCAGCCTCGGATCTGCGGGTAAGCGTTCTCCAAGGCAACCTTAGAAACACACGACAACGCAAAATCATCGAGCAGAAACTGATAGCCAAGTTCCGCACTCATGAAGACGGTCTCAATCGGGATCTTGGGTTTATGTCACGATACATGACGTGATCCGGACTCGAGTCGTCGTTAGCTTGTTCACAGATGTGATTCCCAGTAAAAAAGTAAAAATTTTCCTAGTAAAAAAGTAAATTTTTTTTAAAGCTTTTCGTTTTACATACAGACGGCAGCTTTTGACACGTTAGAACCCCTGCGACTACACCTCATTGTCTCAGTTGTATCTTGCTATGTCTTTTGATGTGGTACCTTCCTGGCTGACTTAATTAACTTTATCACACCTCGGCAGATAGTCAGGATGATTTAATTTATTGGTCTGCAATTGTAAAGTACACATGCTTTGTTTTCCATCTATATATGCTCTGGCGATTCTGTATCCAATTTACTTCACCTGAGGAAGGAGCAATCGATAGCTCCGAAAGCTTGTGATTTCAAATAAAACTGTTGGACTATAACCTGGTGTTGTGCGACCTCTCAATTTCATAAATAGAGACAGAGTACAAAAGCAAGGAAGTTATGATGAACCTTTATGAAACACTGATTCGGCCAGAACTGGAGTATTGTGTCCAATTCTGGGCACCACACTTTAGGAAGGATGCGAAGGCTTTAGAGAAGGTGCAGAAAAGATTTACAAGAATGGTTCCAGGGATGAGGGACTTCAGTTACGTGGATAGACTGGAGAAGCTGGGGTTGTTCTCCTTAGAGCAGAGAAGATTGAGAGGAGATTTGATAGAGGTGTTCAAAATCATGAGGGGTCTGGACAGAGTAGATAGAGAGAAACTGTTGGCATTGGCGGAAGGGTCGAGAACCAGAGGACACAGATTTAAGGTGATTGGCAGAAGATCCAAAGGCAGCTTGGATAAGGAATTGGCTTAAGGACAGAAAACAGCGAGTTGTGGTAAATGGCTGTTTTTCAGACTGGAGGATGGTGGACAGTGGTGTTCCCCAAGAGTCAGTGCTGGGGCCACTGCTTTTTTTGATTTATATAAATGACCTGGATATTGGAATACAGAGTAGAATTTCTAAATTTGCCGATGACACCAAACTTGGTGATGATGATACCAATCGATTGCAACAGGACATAGAAAGGCTAGCAGAATGGGTAGACAAGTGGCAGATGGAATTTAATACAGAGAAGTGTGAGGCGATGTATTTTGGCAGAAGGAACAGGGAGAGGCAATATACACTTAATGGCACAGTTTTAAAGAGTGTGCAGGGACAGAGGGACCTGGGAGTTAATGTGCATAGGTCCCTGAAGGTGGTGGGACATATTGAGAGAGTGGTTAGCAAAGCATATGGGATCTTGGGCTTCATAAATAGAGGTATTGAGTACAAAAGTAGAGAAGTTATGCTGAACCTTTATAACGCGCTGGTTAGGCCACAACTGGATTATTGCATCCAGTTCTGGTCACCACACTTTAGGAAGGATGTGAAGGCCCTTGAGAGGGTGCAGAGGAGATTTGCCAGAATGGTTCTGGGGATGGGGAATCTTAGCTACAAGGATAGGTTGGAGAAGCTGGATTTGTTTTCATTAGAGCAAAGGAGGTTGAGGGGTGATTTGATAGAAGTGTACAAGGTTTAGATAGGCTAGACGGGGAAAGACTGTTCCCACTAGTTGATGGTACAAGGACTAGGGGACACAGATTTAAGGTTTTGGGCAAGAGATACAGGGGGGATGTGAGGAAAAACTTTTTTACGCAGCGAGTGGTGAGGACCTGGAATTCGCTGCCGACTGAAGTGGTGGAAGCGGAGATAGGCACTTGAGGGAAATAAACTTGCAGGGCTACGGGGATAGAGCGGGGGAATGGGACTGAGCCAGCACAGACTCGATGGGCTGAATAGCCTCCTTCTGTGCCGTATGACTATGACTCTATGGCATGAGGAAAAACTTTTTTTATGCAGCGAGTGGTTATGATCTGGAATGCACTGCCTGAAAGGGTGGTGGAGGCAGACTCAATTGTGGCTTTCAAAAGGGAATTAGATAAAAAGAAAGACTTGCATTTCTATAGCGCCTTTCACGACCACCGGATGTCCCAAAGCGCTTTACAGCCAATTAAGTACTTTTGTTGTAATGTAGGAAATGTAATGTACTATAAGTACCTGAAGAAATTTTTTTTGCAGGGCTACGGAGAAAGGGCGGGGGAGTGGGACTCGTTGAAGTGCTCTTGCAGAGAGCCGGCATGGGTTCGACGGGCTGAATGGCTTCCTTCTGTGCTGTAATCATTCTATGATTCTATAATTTTCTCGACATTCCCAGGCTGCTTCCACAGTCTCCCTGTTGCTTCCATTGGTTACCTACGTTGCCTGTTCTCTCTTCCAATGATCAATACTTTGCATTTGATTAAATTCCATTTGCTATATACCTAAAAACAGATTATCTGGTCATTATCACATTGCTGTTTGCGGGAGCTTGCTGTGCACAAATTGGCTGCCATGTTTCCTACATTACAACAGTGACTACACTTCAAAAAGTACTTCATTGGCTGTAAAGTGCTTTGGGACGTCCTGAGGTTGTGAAAGGGGCTGTAGAAATGCAAGTCTTTTTTTCTTTCTTCTTTCTTTACCTGCACAAATATAAACCCTTCTGCAAAACCCTAATTGCATTTTCTTTATTTCAGTGTTGTCTGCAAATTTAGCAAGCTTACAATTTCTTCCTGTGTCCCTGCCATGCTGGAGTCGGAGTACTGACTCCTGTGGTATGCTAGTTTGTACTTCCTCCACATAGCACTGTGCCTCTCAGGAGTACACTGTTTCCTATCTTTTTCATCCAGTTTCTTATCCAGTCCCACAATCTTCCCAGGATTTCCATGTATTGTAGTTGAATTAGTAGTCTGTCAATTGGGAATTTCTCAAACATTTTCTGGTGGAACGAAAAGCTTGCATTTTATGGCACCTTTCATGTCCCCAAGATGTTCCAAAGCACTTCACAGCGATGTACTTTTGAAATGTAGTCACTGTTGTTTTGTCAGCAAACATGGCAGGCAGTTTCTGCACAGCAAGATCCCTCAAAAACAGCAAATGAGACAAATAATCTGTTTTTAATTGTGTTGGTGGAGAGAGAAATGTTGGCCAGGACAACAGGAGAATTCCCCATCTCTCCTTTAAATAGTGCCATGGGATCTTTTATATCCAACAACAACAACAACTTGTATTTATATAGCGCCTTTAACGTAGTAAAACGTCCCAAGGCGCTTCACAGGAGTATTTTAAGACAAAAAATTTGACACCGAGCCACATAAGGATAAATTAGGGCAGGTGACCAAAAGCTTGGTCAAAGTGGTAGGTAGATGGGACTTTGGTTTAACATCTCGTCTGAAAGATCGCATCGCTGACAATGCAGCACACCCTGAGAGCTGCATTGAAGCAGCAGAACCCAGTAAAGATGGGTAAAAGGGGATCTGTCGTCAGAAGCTGCTATTTCTGTTGTTCAGCCTTTGCCATTTTTCTTTTCTCGTTGTAGGCTGAATCCTGGGTTTGGCCTCTGCTTAATTACTCAGTCCAGTGTTATTGTTTGCTCTTGTCTGTGTAGTGCTCATAGGATTAGAATCTCCTATTTGTGGGCTTGTGGTGGTGAGTTTAGAAGGTTGTCTATGTTAGTTGTACTTAAGTGGTGTATAGCAATTGTGGCAATTTCCTACATTGCAATAGTGACTACAGTTCTAAAGTACTTCATTGGCTGTAAAGTGCTTTGGGATGTCCGGTGGTCGTGAAAGGCGCTATAGAAATGCAAGTCTTTTTTTCTAATTAATCGAGGGCTCTCTTGCTCCCATACATATGATCTTGGGGGTGCACATTATGTAATGTGTGTCTCTGTGAATAAAGGCTTGTAAGCAACTAAAGACTAGACTCTAATCTTCTATCTTTCACCAACTGGCTATCCGACTTTGCAGTCTATTGTTTCAGCTTGCTGTGAGCCAACTGAAATATGGTTTCCAGTGTATTACTGAGTCCTAATACAATTTGCTGCAGTGCTTTTACATAAAATGTGCAGCACAGAAACAGGTCATTGTTTCTGTGCCGGTGTTTATGCTCCACACGAGCCTCCTCCCACCCCTACTTTTTTTATATTAGTTCATGGGATCTGGGCATCGCTGGCAAGGCCAGTATTTATTGCCCATCCCTAATTGCCCTTGAGAAGGTGGTGGTGAGCCGTCTTGAACCGCTGCAGTCCGTGTGGTGAAGGTACTCCCACAGTGCTGTTAGGGAGGGAGTGCCAGGATTTTGACCCAGCAATGATGAAGGATCGGTGATATATTTCCCAAGTCAGGATGGTGTGTGACTTGGAGGGGAACTTGGAGGTGGTGGTGTTCCCATGTCCTGCTGCCCTTGTCCTTCTAGGTGGAAGAGATCGCGGGTTTGGGAGGTGCTGCCGACGAAGCCTTGGCGAGTTGTTGCAGTGCATCTTGTAGATGGTACACACTGCAGCCACGGTATGCCGGTGGTGGAGAGAGTGAATGTTTAAGGTGGTGGATTGGGTGCCAATCAAACAGGCTGCTTTGTCCTGGTTGATGTCGAGCTTCATCTCACCCTATCTGAATATCCTTGTTTGTATTTAAGATATGGAAGTACCTTCTCAGAAAATATGAATATTGTGAAGGAAGTTCATTTATATGCAGAATGCTGGCTAAAATATGGGACCATGGACTGGAGATGCCAACACTAGACGATTTAACTGGCTTTTTCTTTCCACTTTTCTCTCCCACTCTCTTGAAAACACCAACTCTTGGGTATAGATGCCAGCCCAGCAGTCTTCTGGTATCTTGCCCAGTGGTTATATTTCAAGGGTGAGCTCAAAAAATGTGTCTCAGCATGTTATTTGCCCCTCGGGGCATTCCAGCTGAGCCCAATCCTGTTGTCCTCTGCAGTTTTCAGCAGTAGTTGGATGGCGATCAGAAGGGGGAATCCCTTAGCCAACACCATCAAAACAGATTAACTAGTTATCCCTAGACTTGACTATTCCAACGCACTCCTGGCTGGCCTCCCATGTTCTATCCTCCGTAAACTTGTGGTCATCCAAAACTTGGCTGCCCGTGTCCTAACTCGCACCAAGTCCCGTTCACCCATCACCCCTGTGCTCGCTGACCTACATTGGCTCCCGGTTAAGCAACGCCTGGATTTTAACATTCTCATCCTTGTTTTCAAATCCCTCCAGGGCCTCGCCCCTCCCTATCGCTGTAACCTCTTCCAGCCCCACAACCCTCCGTGATATCTGCGCTCCTCTAATTCTGCCCTCTTGAGCATCCCTGATTATAATCGCTCAACCGTTGGAGGCCATACCTTCAGTTGCCTCGACCCTAAGCTCTGGAATTCCCTGCCTAAACCTCTCCACCTCTCATTCCTCCTTTAAAATGCTCCTTAAAACCTACCTCTTTGACCATCTGCCCTAATATCTCCTTATATGGCTCGGTGTCAAATTTTGCTCCTGTTTTACTACGATAAAGGCGCTATATAAATACAAGTTTTTGTTGTCATGTCATCTTTGATTGTGGAACTTTGTGCCTAAAATGCCCTGTTCACAGATGTAACCATCATTGCACTTGGGGAAATTTTTTTTTTTAATGTAAAGCACTTTCGAGACGCAATACGGCACCAGATAAGTAGAACACTTTCCTCTCGCCCTCTTCTTTTGGGGAGTTTACTGGGTGTGCAAAGCCCAATTCCCACCGTGTACATGCACTGAAGAACCAACTCCCGAAGCTGTAGTTTCTCAGTGAATATCCTGTTCGTGTTTATTCTCTCTGTCTCTAGTAACTATATAGATAGAATGAGAAGCTTGCGGTGGAGTGTTGTGTTGGAGATTGTATAGAATTACATAGCACAGACACCAGCCATTTGGCCCAATTGATCCACGCCGGCATTTATGCTCCACACGAGCCTCCTCCCACCCCAGTTCGTCTAACTCTTACAGCATATCCTTCTATTCCTTTCGCCCTCATGTGTTTATCTAGCTTCCCCTTAAAAGCATCTATACTATTCGCCTCAACTACTCCTTGTGATAGCGGGTTCCACATTCTTACTATTCTTTGAGTAAAGAAAATATATATATATAAAAGGCTGTGCTTGAGCTTGAACTTGAGCACATAAAGCTAGGCTGACGCTCCAGTGTAGTACTGAGGGAGTGCTGCACTGTCGGAGGTGCCATCTTTCAGATGAGGCATTAAACCGAGGCCCCGTCTGCCCCCTCAGGTGGACGTAAAAGATCCCATGGCACTATTTCGAAGAAGAGCAGGGGAGTTATCCCCGGTGTCCTGGCCAATATTTATCCCTCAATCAACATAACAAAAACAGATTATCTGGTCATTATCACGTTGCTGTTTGTGGGACCTTGCTGTGCGCAAATTGGCTGCCGCGTTTCCCACATTACAACAGTGACTACACGCCAAAAGTACTTCATTGGCTGTAAAGTGCTTTGAGACGTCCGGTGGCCGTGAAAGGCGCTATATAAATGCAAGTCTCTTTCTTTTCTAGGATAAGGAGAATATCACAGTCTGGAAAAGGGGGAGGGAGGGGATCATCGTGGGCCATGTGGGAACCAATGATAAAGATAAAAAGGCCTGTGATGAATTTAGGAAACAAGTTTAGGGGTAGGACTTCACAGGTGGCAATCTCAGGATTACTTCCCCAAATGTGCACTAGAATAGGGAAGGACAAGAAGAGTAGGGAAATCAGTGCATGGCTTCCTGTGGTGTCAAGAAGAGGGATTCCACTTTGGCACCAGTTTTGAGACACATGGGAGCTGATCCACAAGATCAGGGCTATATCTGAACAGGAAAGGTGCTAATATACTGGTAAGAAGGTTATATAGGAAAGTGTCAAGATAATTAAACTAGGAAGTGGGGGGGAGGGTGCGGAATGAGAAAGGACTATTGTGGGAAAAGGTGTAGTCTTTGGGAAACGAGCTGGGAGAAATTATTTTACAGGAAGATCTAGACTTAATAGCAAAGATCTGTCTGCAAACTGGACAGGAAGGAAAAAAGAAACATTGAGATATAATATAATTAGGAGAGATAGAAAAGATAGCAAAGGAGCGGGAGTGCTAATCATTTTTTAAAGGGATACGTGACGTAGAGAGAGGTGATGTAGACAAAGAAAAGGATACAGATAAATTCAGTATTGTTGGAGCTGAAAGATTTTTAAAAATTTTTTTTTACAAAGAGCGTGGTACAAAGTGCCAGGGACTGACAGGATACATCTGAGGACCCTGAGGGAGATGCAGAGGCCCTAGAAATTATATTTCAGGGCTCTTTGTGTGGATATTTATTGCAGACCTCCAGAATTGTGGGAAGGAAGTGGAAGAGGAACTCTCCGACTAGAGAAATGAACAAGAATAACAGGATTATTGTTCTGGGAGATTTTAATTACCCACTTATCGATTAGGACAGAGCGAGGGAGTAAATGGAGAAATGGGAATGGAATTTCTAAAATGTGTAGAGGACTCCTTCCTCAAGCAGTATGTTAATGGACCTGTAAGGGAGGAGTTGTTGCTATAGATCTGGTTGTGGGCGATGAAATCGATCAGGTGGATGAACTGACTGTGGATGAGCACCTTTGGAGTATCAACCCAATATGACACGGTTTAAGATTCAACTAGAAAGGGGGAAAAAGTCGGTACAAAACCTAGAGCAACAGATTGGGTTACGGCAGATTTTTAAAAGATGAGGAGCAAACTAGCTGAGGTTGGAAGAGAAATTGGCACACAGGACTGTGGAGCGACAGTGGGATGTTTTTGTTAAAAAGAGGTTGCAAGAGGTACAGATTAATATTTCTTTAAAAAGGAAGGAAGCTACTCATACTTTTAGGGTGCTTGGGTAAAGAAAGACTCGCATTTCTAAAGCGCCTTTCACAACCTCAGGACGTCTCAAAGCGCTTTACAGCCAATGAAGTACTTTTGAAGTGCAGTCACTGTAGTAATGTAGGAAACGCAGCAGCCAATTTGCGCACAGCAAGCTCCCACAAACAGCAATGTGATAAATAAAGATATTGGAAGCCAGTTACAATTGGAAAAAGAGAGCCTATAAGAATAATAATGAGAAAACTAAAGGAGAATATGAAAATGGAAGAAAAGAGGTTAAGTGTAGGATAGGAAAGCTAAGGGGGGATATGAGGAAAACATTTCCAAAAATATCAAAAGGCACAGTAAAAGAGAGAATTGGTAAAAGCGAGGTGGGACCCCCCAAGAGGACAGGATTGGCAATTTGTAGATGATGATCAAAAATAGGCAGAGGTGCTGAATAAGTATTTTGCATCGGTCTTTATTAAAGAGGATATCAGAGAGGCAGTGACTCCTGAATTGGTTGAGAGGAAGCGGAGTGATATTATGAAGGATAAAAGAAAAAACGTAGATGGGTTAGTTAAGCTAAAGGAAGTGGAAGTGGCAGAGCCACTTGGAATACATCCAAGTATCCTGAGGGAGATGAGGGAGAAAATTGCAGAGGCCCTAAAAATGATAATGTGTGCTGGAAGACTGGAGAGTTGCCAGCATAGTACCCATTTTAAAAAGGGGAGATGAAGCTAATCTAGGTAATTACAGACCAGTTAAGGAAAATTTTAGAGTCTATAATTAAGGATGAAATTGCCACACATCTAGATAAAGAGAAAATAGAAGTACTGTAGTCAGCACGGATTCAAAAGGGATGATCGTGCTTGACAAACCTCATTGAATTCTTTGAGGACATAACAGACATGGTAGAGGGGGAAATGCAGTACGTGGACTTGAGGAAATCCTTTGACAAGGTATCACGTGGGCGATTGTTAGAGAAATTAAGGGTTATGGAATTAGGAGGAGGTTAGGAATATGGATTAAAAATTGGTTAGAAGGGACTAAAACCGAGAGTAGGAGTTAAAGAGCGGTTTGTCAAGAGTGGTTGGAAGCAACGTTCCCTCAAAGCTGCATGGCCGCGCAGCCCAGGACTGGCTTTTCCCGTGTGAAACTTCAGGCACGCGCGAAACTTTGAATGGGCCGCGCAGCCCGTTTAAGGGACTACGCACCCAAAAAAAATTAGGGGAACATTGGTTGGAAGTGGGCAGGGATGTCCCACAGGGTTCAGTTTTGTTGCTATTTCTGTTCACTATGTCTATCAAAGTTTGGGATATGGGCCCAGAGGGACTGGCGTCAGAACTTGCAGATGATACCAAAAATAAAAGCTGTAGTTAATTCTTCAGAAGACCAAAGGAAGCTCCGAAGGGATACTGATAAGGTGGGGGGGGCGATGGGCTAAAACGTGGCTGCTGGAATTCAGTGTCTCTAACTGTGAGGCGAATACATTTACGCAAAAAAAAGCGATAATTATACTCTGAATCTACGTAGGCTTCGTGCTGCGGTAGAGCAGAGGGATTTGAGGGGACCAAGTTCATAAGACATTAAAGGTAGATTGATAAGGCTATTTAAAAAAAAAAGGGCATTTTATCACTGGGTATAGAATAAAAGCAATGATGAGCTATCAAAAAACCGTAAGACCTCAGTTAGAATACTGTGTGCAGTATTGGGCTCTAAACTATATGAAGGATACTGAGGCTTTAGAGAGGGTACAGTGCCGATTCACTAGGATGCTGCCTGGTATGAGGAAATATAAATACAAAGAACAATTTGAAAAATCGGGGCTTTAACAACAGATTACAGGCGATGTGATACAATGGTTTAAAATGATGAAAGGATGGGACGGGGAAGATAGAAGCAAACTGTCTCTCGTTGTTGAGGGGACTGGAGCAAGGGGCCATAGCTACAAGATTAAATGTAAGAGCTTGAGAACAGAGGGCAGGAGGAACTTCTTCAGAGTTGTGAGGCTGTGGGATTCTCTTCCAGGGTTAGTGGTTGAGGCAGAAACTGTGTGGAACTGGGAAAATGTGATGAGGACTATTTGCTCGCATGGAGGTTACATACCAACATGGACTGGTTGGGCCGAATGGCCTATTGCCATGTTGTAACTTCTGTGTATTTCTGTGTAAGCTATTAAAGTAAGTAATTTTAATAATTGGATTTAAAAGAAATTATCAGTAAATAGGGAAAAGCTATTCCCTCTGGCGAGAGGGTCAATAACAAGAGGTCATAGATTCAAAATCACTGGCAAAAGAGGGGAGATGAGAAGAATTTTTTTTTACTCAGTTGTGAGGGGATCTGGAACGCTCGACCTGAAAAGGTGGTGGAAGCTGATTCCATCAATAATTTGAAAAGGGAGGTGGCCGGGTACTTGAGGATGAGGAGCTTACAGGGTTACGGACAAAAAGCGGGGATGTGGGACTGAGCACGACTGCTCAAAGAGTCAGCACAGGCACGACAGGCCGAATGGCCTCCTTCTGTGCTGTAAGTTTCTATGATTCTATGAGTATCACTGTTGATAAATACTGCTGGAGACCAGCGTGGAGCTGTTATCTCTGTGCCAGGAATGAGAGTTCTAGACGCAGAGTCTTTCATATATAGATTTATTCGAGGAAATGATACTCACAGATAGTACACATAAGGACGCGAAGGCTGTGGGAGACCTCGCGTTACAGTTGCTGCACTCAATTACAGGGTCTTCCTAACTTTGCGCTCCAATGCTCTCGCTTTTATGATGCGGAGATGCCGGTGTTGGACTGGGGTGGACAAAATTGAGAGGTCGCACAACACCGCTTTTATCCCTCAGCTGAAAGGCCATTACATCATGTCCTGCATTCTGTGAACTTCATCCTTAGTTTACACGAACTACCATGAGCTCATCATTCCACACATTTGGTGTCAGCGGGTGAAAGTTCCATAATGTGTCTCACAACGTAACAAAAACTGTCTCGTCTCCTTAAATGTAAAGAAGAGGTAAACATATAGGCCCTGAATTTCCGATCGGAGGTTTCCGATCGGAGGTTCCGGGTTTCAGCGGGTGGATGCCTCCGATCAGAAAAAATTCGATGAACCTACCTGCTGGTTCCGTAGATCCCGAGCTTCCGATCCTGGGATCTCCTCTTTGAAATGCGCAGAGGCCCACGTATCCCAGGGGGCGCATGCGGTTCACAAGCGCCCCTGGGATCACGTGGGCCAGCCCAACCAATGGAAGACGGGAATCCCCCTTCATACTTTTGACAGTTCCATGTGTACAGAACTGTCAAAAGTATGAATGGGGATGACTGCAAAAATGCACCAACACACTGAAATAAATAAAGAAAAACCATTACATATATAAAATTAATTAAAATGGCATTTAATTAAATATGTTGAACAAAAATTTAATTTTTTGACTTTTTTTTGTTTTAACGGTGCTTAATATAACCTTACCTTATTGGACAGGGTTTTTAATTTATAAGTGAGTGATAAAATCTTATTTTTCTATTTTATTTTTAAACTCTCATGCTGGTAAAAGCAGGCCTTACCAGGCGTAAGAATTCTATGGCCTTTCAGCGGGCGGAGGTTGAGCAAATAGCGCAACTCTCCACCCGCAGAGGCACTTTTCTTGGGCATGCAGATGATCTGTCAAGAGAATTCTTGACAAATCGCAAGTTCCAGGTTTCAGCGCGTGTGCTTCGCATGCCTAAACCCGGAACATGCACGGCCCCTATGGGCGCGTACACACCTCGTATGCACCAGTGGGGGTTGGAAAATATGGGCCAGTGTCATCAAAACAGATTTATCGACCCGAAGGTCAGGACTATGCAAACTATCTTCATGACAACAATGATACCAACCTCGCAAGGGGACTTGGAGATTTGGGCTGAATTTTGGCCTTTTTCCAGAATGCTGTTGGCTGTTTGTTACAAAATGGTGTCTTTACCATAAAATAGATTTTCTAATACAACCTTTTCGGCCAGAAATCCCAACAATTGTCATTAGGATTTCCATGCAGGGAAATGGTCGTACTGTATCTGCATGTATACTGAAAAGCACTAGTTATACATTTGGTCCTTCTAAATTTGCGTAACGTTAAGACAGCGTTTTGTAACACAAGGGTGAATTGCTGGTAGTGACAGGTTTGTCACACAGTGCAAGCAGTTTGAATTAATGAATTAAGAGTATCGCACAACTTAAAAACACATTTGGGTCTAAGTGTGATTTTTTTTTTTTTCTATAGCATGTTGATATTCTAGATAAGCTCAATGATAACTCTTGGGCACTGATGATGATATTCGCTCGTTAAAGTTAATCGGGCCACTTTTTAATGGAATAAAAATGGCAAGGTGGGATAGTGGTGACCAAATGGTCCATCTTTTGGGGGTTAGTCACGTTGACCTGTCTGTTCACCATCGAGGGTTTAGTAAATGCTTTTTTTTCTGTGCTCCGTACAGCGGTAACACAATGTCACACTACACAGACGAGCCTAGGTTTACGATCGAACAGATCGACTTGCTGCAGCGACTCCGACGGAGCGGAATGACAAAGCGTGACATTATCCACGCGCTGGAGACCTTGGACCGGCTCGACCAGGAGCACACCGAGAAATTCGGCAAACGGCACAGCTACAGTAACAGTTCCTACAGTAACAGTTGCTACGGCAGCAGCAACAACTTCCCCGCTTCGTCCTCCACCGCCACCGCTGCGACGCAGACCCAATACAGCGGCACGTCGCCGTCCCCGAGCAACAGCTACGACACCTCCCCTCCGCCGTGCAGCACTAACCTCAACGGACGGGAGAGCATTAACCATGAGAAACCGCCGCTGGCGAATGGCAGGCTGTCGCCCAGCCGTTTCCACAGTAACAGCAGCCAGAGGACGTGTAGTTTTCATGCAATGGAAGAGGAGACAGACCTAGAAGAAAAGGTTGAGGAGCTCATGAGGTTAGTTGAAGTGACGATTGGATTATTTTGTGTTGCGGTATAATACACAGAAGAAGCTAGTAAGGTAAGCAGTACCTTAATTTTAAATCTACGATTGATAGGTTTTTGCTAGCCACGGGTATTATTAAGGGATATATGAGGGGCCTAGATAGAGTGGATAGGAAGGACCTATTTTCCTTAGCAGAGAGGTCAATAACCAGGGGGCATAGATTTAAAGTAATTGGTCGAAGGATTAGAGGGGAGTTGAGGAGAACTTTTTTCACCCAGAGGGTGGTGGGGGTCTGGAACTCACTGCTTGAAAGGGTGGTAGAGGCAGAAAACCCACATCGCATTTAAAAAGTACTTGGATATGCACATGAAGTGCCGCAACCTACAGGGCCATGGACCAAGAGCTGGAAAGTGGGATTAGGCTGGAGAGCTCTTTTCTGGCTGGCACAGACACGATGGGCCGAATTGCCTCCTGTGCCGTAAATTTCTATGATTCTCTATGACGCCACGGAGGGTATATGAAGTTAGGATACAGGTCAGCCATGATCTCATTCAATGGCGAAACAGGCTCAAGGAGCTGAAAGGCCTACTCCTGTTCCTATGTAGTCCCATCACTGGGATTTCAGTACAATGGACGTGTGCAGTTCTCATTACTATGTCCACTTAAACACCCAGCGGGACCACGATGGATTCTGTCCAAATCATAGAATCGTTGGCACACCTCCCAGCACCTGACTGGTGCACTTGAGTAAGTCGCCCTCTTGCTCACTTGAGTGGTGAAATGCTAAATAGCCCGAGAGGCACCTAAAGAGATCATGTGAAACTGAATTATTTTTTAAAAGAAAAAGGTTGAATGGAAAAGCGAAATTCGTGAGCATTTAAAGATATGGATGCTCGCAATGTTACAAACTACAGTACTGCCCCAGTCTTTATACGGTGGAAAAGTCTCTCATTTGACTAATAACAGGTATCTCTGTGATTTAATGGGTGAACCGACCCAACCCCCACCTTGTTTGGAAATAGAGGTGGAAAGGAATTCAAACTCCGAAATGTTTCCGAGAAGCCTGTAATGTTATTTTCCCCGTCTTCTTTACGTTCTGTAGGAGGGACAGCACTGCTATTAAAGAAGAAATAAAGAGCTTTCTTTCTAATCGGATGATTTCCCAGACTATCGTGGGCCAGGTCACAGGTGAGGAGGCAGCTGCCCAACCTGTGCTTGAAATAGATGTACTTTAAAAAAAAAATACATAAAACTCTTGAGAACTGTGGAGCCAACTTTATGTATTGAAAATAAGATGTTAGATCTTTGGAAGTCTATGTAAAAGTTCCCAATTAACATAGACTTGCGAGTAACTTCCCACCAAACTTGGAAAAGCCCAACTTTCCAGCTTGTCCAGTTAACATAAGCTTGGAGAATAGGAACGAAGCGGTAAAGAGTGGAAGAGAATCCAGGCAGTAAAAACACTGCTAGAATGGAGATACTTCATAGGATTACATAGGATATACGGCACAGAAACAGGCCATTCGGCCCAACCAGTCCATGCCGGTGTTTATACTCCACTGAGCCTCCTCCCGTCTTTCCCCATCTAATGTCAGCATAACCCTTGATTCCCTTCTCCCTCGTGTGCTTATCGAGTTTCCCCTTAAATGCATCTATATTATTTGCCTCAACTATTCCCTGTGGTAGCGAGTTCCGCATTCTCACCACACTCTGGGTAAAGAAGTTTCTTATATTGATGGCCTCTAGCTTTGCTCTTCCCCACAAGTGGAAACACTCTCTTTGTGACCACTTTATCAAAACCTTTCATAATTTTAAAGACCTCTATTAGGTCACCCCTCAGCCTTCTCTTTTCAAGAGAAAAGAGACCCAGCCTGTTCATCCTTTCCTGATGGGTATAACCTCGCATTTCTGGCATCATCCTTGTAAATCTTTTTTGCACTCTCTCCAGTGCCTCTATGTCCTTATTATAATATGGCGACCAGAATTTACACAGTACTCCAAGTGTGGCCTAACCAAGGTTCAATACAAGTTTAGCATTATTAAGGGACGTCCTGCCTATTACAGGGAGTTAGTAGCAAGTTTGTTAGCACTGCAGCTACCTACACCACTTGTGAGCACTTCCTTACAAATTAGGTGAAGATTTTAAAACTCTCTTTATATTAATGTGGCCACAGAATGTGAGGTAAATGCCACAGTGGGTGGGTACTGACCTTTGGGCCCCACTAGCAGCCAGCTGAAGGGCAGCACTGGCAAAGCAGAAGAAAGAACGAACTTCCATTTATACATCCAAAAGTACTTCCCGGCTGATAATTTCAGAAAATATATTTTTGGAGTGCCGTCACTGTTTAAACATATTAACTGGTCTTTCATCTCAGTGCTGTTTATGGGATGCTGCTGGTGCCAAATGGCTGCTACATTTTCCGACACAACTGGGGGCTGAGTGGCCGGGTCCTGCTCCTACTTCTTGTGTTCTTTAGATTTGAGGTGAGGATCAGATCAGCCATGATCTTATTGAATGGCGGAGCAGGCTCGAAGGGCCGATTGGCCTACTCCTGCTCCTATTTCTTATGTTCTTATAACTGCAGTCACTGCACTTCAAAAATAATTCATCGTGTGAAACACTTGGTGATAAAGCACTACATAGAGTGTCCGCTGTAGCTCAGCGGGTAGCACTCTTGCCTCTGGGTCAGAAGGTCGTGGGTTCAAGTCCCACTCCAGAGACTTGAACCAACGGCTATGTTAAGTGATATGCTGCTGTTCGGGAATGGATGTTTTCAGTACCTCCCTGACTTTTTACATAGAATTGTAATAATCGTGTATCAGATTAAGGTTGTGGGTTCATGTCCCACTCCAGAGACTTGAGCACAAAATTCTAGGCTGACACTCCCATGCCAGTACTGAGGGAGCGCTGCACTGTCGGAGCTGCCGTCTTTCGGATGAGACGTTAAACCGAGGCCCCGTCTGCTCTCTCAGGTGGATGTAGAAGATCCCAAGGCACTATTTCGAAGAAGAGCAGGGGAGTTATGCCCGGTGTCCTGGGCCAATATTTATCCCTCAACCAACCTCACTAAAACAGATTATCTGGCCATTATCACATTGCTGTTTGTGGGAGCTTGCTGTGCGCAAATTGGCTGCCGCGTTTCCCACATTACAACAGTGACCATTCTTCAAAAGTACTTCATTGGCTGTAAAGCGCTTTGGAAAGTCCTGAGGTCATGAAAGGCGCTATAGAAATGCAAGTCTTTCTTTTTCAATAAATTAACTTTTTTTTAAATTCAATCTTTACCACCCAAAAAACCCCTCCTAACTAACTGAATGTTACCCAGATCAGATAGCTGTGATTCGTTTATTCAAGAAACATGCCATTCTTCAGTAGTTGGGGTGCTGCAAGTTAGCCTCAGCACCCCTGGGCTGAGGAAAGGAAGAATGAGCCTCGCCTCTCGCTCCTCATCCCTGTCCACCGACTCCGGCCGGAAAGTGTGTGGATGTTGGGCAAGGACAGTGGCTACGATGCCCTCCACAAGCGAATAAGCCTGGAGACCGTCATTGTCTCGGCTCACACAGTGGTGGGAATCAACAGGAATGGTTCCTTGGCTGAGGCACCAGAGTGCTGCCGCCGGGTCCCATGGGACTATTCCGAGGCAAGAGTCGATGCCTTTAGGAGAGGAGGAGGAAAATAGACAACAAAGAAACCACAAGTGTGCAGCATTAATGAGGGGACTCGTTTTCTGTGGTTTCAGGAATGAGCCGAAGCTTCATTTCCCAGTGGCTATTGCAGCAGGGACTAGACATGAGTGAACCGAAGAAACGGACGTTGTACAGATGGTACCTTCTGGAGAAGATTAATCCAGGTATTGGATAATTCCATTTTTTTAAAAAAACACTCCAAAGCAACTTTGAATTGTCGGGAGCTGCAGGTCTCTGTCTGGATCTGAATGGGCCCTCAGATGAGACCTATCCCCGAGGTGGGACTCGATTGCAGTAGAGATTTGGATGCAGCATGATTCGGCTGCTGACAGCAATAAGAGCAGTCCAGATTTCAGACATAGTTGAATTTCTTTTCCCATTGTAAACACAGTTACATATTGTGACAGATTAGAGTTAATGTCTACAGACAACTCATTGAGCCTAGGATGGAAACCCTGGTCACCAGCAACTGAACAAACCCAGGTTTGAGCGTTTGTATTTGATACCAGATTTCAATTTTGAGACAGTAAGGTGATGGGCCAAGATACATGGTGCAGGAAGCCACCAAGATTGAAAAAGACGAGGAGGAAAGGCAAGGTATCTCCTTCTCTTCTTAGGCAGTCCCTCGGAACCGAGGATGACTTGCTTCCACACTAAAAATGAGTTCTCAGGTGACTGATGAGTCCAATGCGGGACCTACAGTCTCTGTCATAGGTGGGGCAGACAGTGGTTGAAGGGGCGGGTGGGTGGGGTGCTTGGGTTGACGTGCGCTCCTTCCGCTGCTTGCGCTTGGCTTCCACTTGCTCCCGGCGAAGAGACTCGAGGTGTTCGGCGCCTTCCCGGATGCTTCTCCTCCACTTTGTGCGGTCTTGGGCCAGGGATTCCCAGGTGTCAGTGGGGATGTTGCACTTTTTCAAGGAGGCTTTGAGGGTGTCCTTGAAGCCAAGAGGTAGTAACCTGGGTTTGAAGCCCCTGTAGATTATAGCAGGAAAGGAACGCTGAGGGAGGCAAAAAGATCTAGTTTTGAGGGCTTAGAGTTGGAGTTGGTTATTGAGATAAAGTTGTCCTTAACCCTACGACCAGGAGGATATCATGGCCTTGAATATTACTTCAATTGGCTGACTTCTTGAGGATCAATATTTTGCATTTGAATAGGAATGGGTCTGGGGCAGAGACCAGAACTGGAATATCAAAGCTGAGGATGTGAAACTTGCAACCAACGATAGGATGGGATACTTGTTGCTCAGAAATGAAAAGTAAAAAAATCCTCCTCCAGTCGTTGGAGCTGGTATTTTGATCGTTAAGTGGCTTTCCTTTTTTTTTGGAGGAGTTACCTTAAACATGAGGCCGGCCTCATCCACCACGGAGGAACCAGAGTGGAAACAGTCGACGCCACCCGTTGGTGCCACATCGGGCAACTTCCGGCTCCGAAGGGGCAGCCGCTTCACCTGGCGGAAGGAGTGCTTGACTGTCATGGAAAGGTACCTGCTTAAAACACTACTCCATGCTGGTCATCTTCCAAAATTCTATAGACTCTGGAACAGTTCCCATGGATTGGAGGGTAGCTAATGTAACCCCACTATTTAAAAAAGGTGGGAGAGAGAAAATGGGGAATTATAGACCGGTAAGCCTGACATTGGTAGTGGGGAAAATGCTAGAGTCCATTATAAAAGATGTAATAGCAGAGCACTTGGAAAACAGTGACAGGATCGGACAAAGTCAACATGGATTTACAAAAGGTAAATCATGCTTGACTAATCTACTGGAATTTTTTGAGGATGTAACTGGTAGAATAGATAAGGGAGAACCAGTGGATGTGGTGTATTTGGACTTTCAGAAGGCTTTCGATAAGGTCCCGCATAAGAGATTAGCGTGCAAAGTTAAAGCATACGGGATTGGGGGTAAGGTACTGACTTGGATAGAGAACTGGTTGGCAGACAGGAAGCAAAGAGTTGGAATAAACGGGTCTTTTTCCAAGTGGCAGGCAGTGACTAGTGGGGTACCGCAGGGATCGGTGCTGGGACCCCAGCTATTCACGATATATATTAATGATCTAGACGAGGGAACTAGATGTAATATCTCTAGGTTTGCTGATGACACAAAGCTGGGTGGGCGTGTGTGCTGTGAGGAGGATGCAGAGAAACTGCATCTAACAGAGAGAGAGAGAGAAAGAAAAGAAAAGACTGACTGGTTTTCATGACCTCAGACCGTCCCAAAGCGCTTTACAGCTGATGAAGTACGATGCATCAGAATGGACGTCATTAAGACAACTCTTGTACCCTACCATCACCTCTTGGCAACGCACAATCTCAGCCACTTCGCAAAGCTCACTCACTATCGTAATACATCATGTGCATGTGATGTACGTCGACGCATGATTTGGATAGGTTGGGTGATTGGGCAGATGCATGGCAGATGCAGTATAATGTGGATAAATGCAAGGTTATCCACTTTGGTGGCAAAAGCAGGAAGGCAGATTATTATCTGAACGGCAATAGATTGGGAGAAGGGGAAGTGCAACGAGACCTGGGAGTCCTTGTGCACCAGTCGCTGAAGGTAAGCATGCAGGTGCGGCAGGCGGTTAAGAAGGCAAATGATATGTTGACCTTAGCGAGAGGATTCGAGTACAGGAGCAAGGATGTCTTGTTGCAGTTGTACAGGGCCCTGGTGAGACCACACCTTGAGTATTGTGTGCAGTTTTGGTCGCCTTATCTGAGGAAGGATGTTCTTGCCATGGAGGGTGTGCAGCGAAGATTCACCAGACTGATACCTGGGATGGCAGGAATGACGTATGAAGAGAGATTGGGTCGATTGGGCTTATACTCGCTAGAGTTTAGACGAATGAGAGGGGATCTCATTGAAACTTAGAAAATTCTAACAGGACTAGACAGACTAGATGCAGGAAGGATGTTCCCGATGGCGGGGGAGTCCAGAACCAGAGGTCACAGTCTAAGGATAAGGGGTAAGCCATTTAGGACTGAGATGAGGAGGAATTTCTTCACCCAGAGAGTGGTGAACCTGTGGAATTCTCGACCACAGAAGGCAGTTGAGTCCAATTCATTAAATATATTCAAGAAGGAGTTAGATATATTTCTTAAGGCTAAAGGGATCAAGGGATATGGGGAGAAAGCAGGGACAGGGTACTGAATTTGGATGATCAGCCATGATCGCATTGGATGGCGGAGCAGGCTCAAGGGGCCGAATGGCCTACTCCTGCTCCTATCTTCTATGTTTCTATGAGCTCTCTTTGTTTCATTGCCGCTATTCTTTGATGACATTGCGTCGACGTACATCACATGCACATGATGTATTACGATAGTGAGTGAGCTTTGCGAAGTGGCTGAGATTGTGCGTTGCCAAGAGGTGATGGTAGGGTACAAGAGTTGTCTTTAATGACGTCCATCCTGATGCATCGTACTTCATCAGCTGTAAAGTGCTTTGGGACGGCCTGAGGTTGTGAAAACCAATCAGTCTTTTCTTTTCTTTCTCTCTCTCTCTCTCTTCTGTTATATGCTTGAACAGTTGCTACAGGCTGAGAGCAAACACATCAACCCGAGGATTTTGTCAGCAGAAGTGTAGAGAGCACCTGTCCATCTTTGAAATTCTTTCATCTCCTTAGCCCAACATTCTTTAGTAACTGTACGGTTACAGTGAGCCACGTAATGGGTTTGTGCCCAGGCATCAGGGTTAGATGCTGAATGAAGGACAGATATTTCCCTGACTCCTCCAATGGAGGACTCGCCTATTGCATTAATCACCACCAAATCTATCTCGAGTAGTGTCTTGCTTTAAAATGACTTCCAGCACTGCTCTAATGCGTTGTACTGCAGGTGGGCTTCACTGAATCCTCATTGTTCCTCACACGGTGAGCTCTTCATTTCAGTTATGCCATATGGGAATTGCTGAGCAGCCCTTTAACTGCAGACTGATATAGCCCCAGCTCCCTGTAGCAGCCTCACGGTTTCTCTCACTCCGACAACCTTCCACAACCAGCTGGCCCAGAACACCTGGAGCAGCAAGCCCTCCGAGTTGGGTCACCGGGGACTGCGTTAGGTGCACCGTTGAGTTAAGAAACCCACATCTGAACTTTAACCTGTTTTAGGACGTTGCTTAAAGTGCCATCTCTTCCCATCTGTACCGAATCTGCACATTCACTACAATAGTGAGATTTGTTGTGAGTACGCCACTAGTTTTCTTTTCATTTCTAGCTGTAAGAGGTAATATTATTGAATCTGTAACCTGTTTTCTTCGCTTACAGTTACTTCAATGAAAACCAGTACCCAGATGAAGCCAAGAGAGAGGAGATTTCAAATGCTTGCAATGCAGTCATACAGAAGCCAGGTAAAGAGCTGTGTGTTCAAGAAATAAAATACTATTTTATACCTCAGGAATAGTGTCAGCCGTGGCTCAGTGGGTGGCACCCTCGTCAGAAGGTTGTGGGTTCAAGTCCCACTCCAGAGACTTGAGCACAAAAATCTAGGCTGACACTCCCAGTGCAGTACTGAGGGAGTGCTGCACTGTCAGAGGTGCCGTCTTTCGGATGAGACATTAAACCGAGGCCCCGTCTGCTCTCTCAGGTGGATGGAAAAGATCCCATGGCACTATTTCGAAGAAGAGCAGGTGAGCTAACTCCGGTGTCCTGGGCCAATATTTATCCCTCAATCAACATCACTAAAACAGATGATCTGGTCATTATCTCATTGCTGTTTGTGGGACCTTGCTGTGTGCAAATTGGCTGCCACGTTTCCTACATTAGAACAATGACTGCACTCCAAAAAGTACTTCATTGGCTGTGAAGTGCTTTGGGACATTGAGGTTGTGAAAGACGCTGTATAAAAGCAAGTCTGTCTTCTTCTTTAACCTTTAAATGCTGTTGGAAGCTGGAACTACATTTAGAATAGCTCTCTAACATTCGAAGAGCCCGACTCCATATCCTGTTGGGAGGGGGTGCAGCGCAGAGGTTAGTTTATGGCGAGACTCCCCTTTATATTTCCCTTCTTGGGTCTTCTCCCAATCCCATAGATTTTAGGCATTCGGCTACTTGCCTACCGAAATAAAAGCAGAAAATGCTGGAAAATACACAGGACTCTCAGCACCTAGAGCAAAGGCAGATTAACGATTTGGATAGAAACCTGCTGGTTGCTGCTAGAGCGATCATCTGGGACACTTGTATTTCAGAGAGGTACTCATCGGCAAAGCATTGTGTAGGAGAGCAGAGAGGCCGATTATGAACTATATTATTCGAACCTGGAGGGTGTTTCCAATATTGCAAGAGCATTCACTTTGTAGCGGGTAAACCCCAGTGGACATCGCTAACTATTGTTATATTTGATTACTACTGTAAATTGTGCAACCTTCATATTGTCGATTTGCCAATTTTGTATTTTAATTTGAAAGTAAGTACTTTAGTTCTTTCAGCCTGTAAAAGCTTTAAACTGTGTTCTGGTATTCTGTCATACTGAGTTGATTTAAATTGTAGTACAAGTGTAATAGATTTTGCAACAGTACCAATGGACAGTGCAGTTCAGTTCCGGTCCAGACTACAGGCTGCTTCCCTCTCCCTTCCCCACAGTGAGAAAGTGGCCGCTTGTTTCATGGAGACTTGAGTGACGCATTTTCCTGTTGTTATAGGTAGGAAGCTGACGGAGTCCGAGCGAGTGACCCCTCTGAAAGTGTACAACTGGTTTGCCAATCGCAGGAAGGAGATCAAGAGGAGAGCGAACATTGGTAATGTTGTTGGAGACGGTAGGGTTTAGTGAAAGAGAGTCTCGGAAAGAAAGCTCCTTATCTGCAGCCAAACCTGCAAGAAGGTTACAGCATCACTGTTCTGTTTTGGGGCTTGGAGGTATAATAGAATATACAGCTCAGAAACAGGCCATTCGGCCCAACCAGTCTGCGCTGGTGTTTATACTCCACACGAGTCTCCTCCAATGTTCCCGCTAATTTCTTTTTCCCTGCACGGGCCCTTTAAACTTGCTATGCGGCCTTGCATGCGCAGTATTTCTTCCAGCGGCCCCACCCAATGCTCACACGTGCACACTGTCCAGCGTGAGTATGTACATAGTCGTCAGGAGCAAGGACCCTTGCTGACTCATGTCACTCCCTTCCCCTCCTAGCCCACGGGGGCTGAGGCCAATTATATCACCCTTACTGCTGCTCCACTGAGAAGGAAACATTGCCTCAGAATTTCCTGACCACTTGTGCCATGCTTGCGGCGTACGCCATCACGAAGGCGCAGATTTTCCAGGAAATTGTGGTGTAAGTAACAGGGCAGTAATTTCGCCGCAATTTCATGGAACCCTCTGCGCCGCTCCACTCTTGCCGAAACTGAGTTTTATTATCATAGCTCTGTCTCCCCCCCCCACCACCACCATCTGCCTGCTAACATGTGTACAGAGGAGACGAGAGCTCCGCATGTGCCTGTCGACATGCATGTGTGAAGGAGACGAGAGCTCCGCATGTGCTGCAGACACGCATGTGCGGAGGAGATGCGAGCTCGTGCCTGAAAACACGCATGTGCAGATCTCTCTCCCAGCTGACTGCATGCTAAGACAGGAGATGGTGTCTATAGTGTAATAGCAGCCCTCGTGTGTGAGGTGCATTTGTTTTTATTCCCCTCTAGTGGCTGCTCACTCTTTGCTTATTTTATTCAGCTTTCCCCATCATCAAATTAAGTGGCCGATATTTGAACTAACTGTGGGGTTTTCTGGGACACTCCCTAAGCTTCTTAACATTTAAGCTTTGATGTAGCGATATTATTTTCTTATGGAAAATTTTGCTTTTTCAAAGAAGCAGCAATCCTAGAAACTCATGGTATCGATGTGCAGAGCCCGGGTGGACATTCCAATAGTGATGATATCGATGGGAGTGATTTCCTGGAGCAGGTAGAGATTGTTCTTTATATTCTGTTAGATTGTCAACTGTTTGGGTATTTCAAAAATACTTGCTTTTCTTCTGTCAGTTATCCGCAGACTTTTTTTAATATATGAGAAAATCTTCCCATCGCATGAAGGCAATGACTTGCATTGGGCTACAGTTCCATGGGCAGTGACAACCCTCTGGTATCTCATCCAAGTGGTCATTTTTCACGTGTGAGTCTAGACAGTGAGCTGTTTTACCAAATAGGACATTGTAGCCAAGCCTGATCCTGCCCTCGTCAGACATACGTGCGCAAGATACAGTAGTGTCGTAGTTATGGTACAGATCATAGAACGATACACTACAGAAGGAGGCTATTCGGCCCATCGTGCCTGTGCCGGCTCTTTGGTAGGGCAATCCGATTAGTCCTACTCTTTCCCCGTAACCCTGTACATTTTTTCCCTTCGAGTATTTATCCAATTCTCTTTTGAAAGTTGCTATTGAATCTACTTCCACCACCCTTTCAGGCAGTGTACTCCAGATCACAACAACTCACTGCGTAAAAAAAATAGTTTTTCCTCATGTCGACTCTGGTTCTTTTGCCAATCACCTTAAATCTGTGTCCTCTGGCTACCGACCCTTCTACCTCTGGTAAATAAGGAGAAACTGTTCCATTCATGATTTTGAACATTTCTATCAAATCTCCTCTTAACCTTCTCTGCTCTAAGGCGAACAACCCCAGCTTCCCCATAGAATCCTAGAAATTTACGGCACAGAAGGAGGCCATTCGGCCCATCGTGTCTCTTATAAATGTCATGAGTTCCAATCCCACCGTGGTAAGTTGTTAGTTGAATTTGGTAATTTGTGAGCTAACACTGGAAAATAATGACCATGAAAGCTGCCAGACAGCTGTAAAACCCCCAAATGGTTCACTAATGTCCTTCTGAGAAGGGAATGTAGGAAATTGATGGGCAGGAAAAGACCAGGTGGCCCATCAAGCCTGCCCCACACACCATGATGACTGGAACATCATGACTAGACACCTCCCACCCCCCTGCCCCTGCAGCCATGTAATCTCTTGGGAGAGGCAAAACACCAGAGAAGAAACCCAGGCCATTGAGGGAAAAAATTCTCTCTCAAATTCCTCTCCGATACCCTCATGCGATTGAAACCATTCCAGGAGATCACATGGACCAAGTGTTGCCTATAAAGACAACACTTTGTAATCCCCCCACTGTAGGAATACGCTACACCTACGCTTGACTTGAGTCCACACTACACGATTGAGTCTTAATGAGCCCCATGAGAAAGCCACTCTGTTGTCGAAAAAGGCTCATCACCATCATTTCAGGGCATCGAAGATTGGGCAATAATTGTGGCCTTGCCAGTTGTGGCCTTGGCTGATTGTATCTCCTACTTAGTCCAGGGACATTCGAGACCAACTCTATTGCCTCACCGCTGCCCAAGGATCAGTGGTCTCCAGTGCTGGTAACTTTTGCTAACTGTGTACTGCACTGAGTTCTATATTGAGTCGTGTTTTATTGCTGATGTTTCCCTTCAAAATAAATGGTGGATCACAACAACAACAAAAAATGAAATAACATGTAATAGATCAGAGGGCAAATCAACTGCCCATTGTGGTAGTGAGTTATACAGACCAGAAAGGTCCTATGTTTGACCCCTGCTCTGTTGTTGAGTTGGCAGATCTCTGTTGGGGCAGTAGTTGCATCATTACGACTGGCCTCAACATTCCTGACGGGGAGGGGGCTGGGTGGGAGCGAGGGTATCAGTGGGGATTCCTGCTCCTGATCTCCATCTACTAACTCCTGCTGGAAAGTCCCCATGTGTGGACATTGGGTCAACAAGAGCAGGCGTAGCTTGTCGACGTTGCGAGTGCAGACTCATGCCTGAAGAGTGACCATTTGGGCGAAGGGCTACGAGCGTCCAATAGTCCATATCCGAACTCACTCGGTGCCTTCAGGAGAGGAAGAAGAGGAGGAGGAGGAAATTGGAGAAGGGGGAGGGATGTGTTTATGACAGGTTCCTAGTTCTCCTCATGAACCAATATGTTTTTTTTTTCTAAACGCAGGATGACAACACGAGTCACAGTGATCCCCAGCAAGATCCCATCTCTTTAGCTGTGGAAATGGCCGCGGTCAATCACACCATCCTGGCATTAGCCAGACAAGGAGGTAGCGAAATAAAGAGAGAGGTGATCGAAGATGACTGAAGCATTGTAGGAAAGGACTGAGATATGGTACATCATTGGACTACCCTATCCTTAATGTAATCTCAATATATCTGTGCGTGATCTTGTTTTGAACTAGTTAATAGGGTTCTCTTCATCCAGATTGCAGTAAACCATCCTGCTGGGTGGCCCGGGCGGAAGTTGTGCCTCTCACCCAGCAGACCTCCAGTGTCCTGGCCAAAGGCGCTCCTCTGCCCTTAGTGTCTGGCTGCAAACATTCCTGGGAACTTGGTATCGCAGCATGAAGTGTTCCTGAGCCCAGCCTTCCAGACAAAATGTACTTACCAGCCTGTAAACTCAACGGAATGCTTCTCAAGCCTTTGGTATTACAGCTGAAGGATTCATCCCCCCCCCCCCCCCCCCCACCCCCGACTCCTCCTCCATCATTCCAGCGGCAGGAGTTGCAGCTTAAAGTGCTCCTGCACCCAGCATTGTGGATTTGAAGTACTCCGCAATGGATGTCCTGGATTGAAGGATTCCGTCTGCCCTGACTCCAACATTAAATATTCCCAGTTCAGAGTGCACCTGCCTCGGCCAAGTCTCCCTAGAATTGCTGATTATCTGACCTTGGTATTCGTTATCCATGATGGACTTGGGAACTGAAGAGTTACAAATGCTCGTTGGTTCAGAATTACAACCAAAATATTTCTCCCGCCGCTGGATTGTCGGTAATAAAAACTCGGAGTGGAGCCCGAGACTTTGCTTGGAGTTTTATAGGAGGGAGAGAACGGTTCCAGTTATGTAGCCAGTAGCAAACCTTCCGATGCTAACTGGCCACCAAAAATGACAGCTGGTTGGGACATCAAATGTACCGCAATACCATTACATGCAGTTGGTGGGACGGGCAAACGCAGCTGCTCAGATGACCAGTCTTGCCTAAACCGGGAACGGCTGCAACAATTACCACTTGCATTTACATAGCGCCTTCAACGTAGTAACGGGACTGACTTAATTGAAGCTCAAGCTCGGGCCTGGCTAAACGCCGGATTGTATTGGTTTTGCACTTAACAAGAGTTTGGCTCCACGTCCAGCCCAGGAGATGGTCCTACGTGTTGCAGGCAGTGGCCACGCAGAGAATGGACTCGCTGTAACCGACGGACCTGATTCACTTCCTCTTAAAGTTCCAAAAGAAAGTCCTTACTGCTTGGATTAACGCTTCGACAGTAGAAGCCGGTATCCTAGGTGCCCGAGCATGTCCAGAGCCAGTGTGCCATTAACGAGCTATTTTGCATTAAAGGGGATCCATATTCCTCTGAGTTGCTGCACGGTCCAAAATAATATCCTGAAGGGACTTGGTGTCTTGTCAGTCCTGCTTCATTTCTGTGCTCTATGTTTTAATACTGTTGGTCAGAGGCAGACTGGGAAACAATTTATTTTTGCGTGTGCCGTATTTCCCTTGTACAGTGCAGTGACATTATGAATGTGAAACAGCGGGTATTCCGAGTGCAGAGCCCTCCACTCACGATCAATGTTCCTGCTAAGGGAACATCTCAAAGGTCCCACGCAGGCAGCTCACCGGCTTTTACACTGTAATTTAAAGGGACCGCACATTAAAGGAAACAGGCCGTGCAGAACAAAGCACAGCTTCCAGGGAACATTGCTCACGATGTGGGACTTCCTCGTGTCCTTGCACAGGAATTCTAGCAGAAAAGAGTCTGATCCCGATGTCTTTGCCACAGACGCCTCAGTTTGTGCTGAATTAACTGATCACAACCTGAGTGCCGGTAGGAATGCTACGTTTGGCCTTCCTGGGTTAGGGAGGGGATGAAAAAATCAGGCAGGATTCCCACTCCGAGTCAATGTTAAGTAATATGTGGTGGATCATGTGTTGGTGATGGTTGACGACATAGCTCTAAGCTGTGACTGTCCCCCAACAACCTCCAGCACTTGCTGCCTACGGTCTGATATGGAGAACAGCCACTTAGGCGAGGTACTGAAGACAAGTGGAACCTTATCCAGCAAGGTTCTCCACCTTCAGGAGAAGAATGGAGGGAGGGAAGAAATATAAAACTTGGGAGGACGAGATCCCGTTAACCATGCGTCTGCAGTGTTAAGATGGATGTTGTTTGTTTTCTTCGAAGTCCTGTATTTTCAATGACTTGAGCTCAAACCAGAAAATTTAGTTCCAGTAAGAAATACAGGGGGTGAAATTGGCCATTGGGGGGGGGTGGGGTATCACATTGGTCGTTGGTTATATGCCCCGACCGATGGTCAGACCCAGTGACTTCAACAGAACGGAATATCAGGCATGTCGTACAAAGGTTGGCAAATGCAATTCCGCCTGTTTTACATCCCGCCCGCATCCAATTTCACCCCACAATCTCTACATTTCTTGGTGAATGGGTTGAAACCCACCTGATCCTGGCTTACGTAGTGTCCGAGAGAAGATTTCCACTTGGTCTCTGCCCTCCCCCATTCCTCAGTAACATTTTCTGGTCGGTCGGTCTTGGAAATAAATTGCGTTCCTCGCAGTTACGATCATGGCTTCCTAAGCAATCTCCTCTGACCACTGATGCTCCCATTTATATTACAACGTTGCCTTTGCAAGCAGCCCTGTTATATAAAAGAGGCAGCATAGGTGCCTGTGGTGACGCAGATCACCTCGCGAGGCTGACCTTTAATCCCAAATAACAACAGAAAACGCTGGAAAAACTCAGCAGGCCAGGCAGCATCCGTAGAGAGAGAAAGAGAGTTGACGTTTCAGGTCGATGACCTTTCATGGTGCGGGTTTCACATTGCCGGCTTTCTCCGCCATCTTGGGAAAGGCTGCAGCCAGAAAGGGAAAGTTTGAAATGTGACTTTAGAAACAACTTCACGCACCAATTTTGCAGCTGTGCAGTTGGTCCAGCATTGCCTCCAGCCCCACGGTGTGAGCGGTGAATCCCATCGGAAGGCACAGCCTCTTCCGGGGGTATGACTTTCGAAAGAGAACTTTCCTTGCCAATTTAGAAGTCTGCTCATCAGTTCGAGAAGGAAAGGACTTGCGTTTATGGAGCACCTTACCCCATCTCTCCGATGTCCCAAAGTACCTCCCGGCTAATTAGTTACCATGAAGTGCAGGCACTGTTGTTATGTGAGCAAATGCAGAAGCCATTTTGTGCACAGGAAGATCCCACAAACAGCAGTGAGATGAAAGACCAGTTAATCTGCTTTTGGTGGTGTCGGTTGAGGGTGATAATGCAATTAAGCACAGCGCCACTGCTGAGAAACACTCAACACAAAGGAGTGAAGAAACTTTGTAGTAAAAGAAAGACTTGCATTTCTATAGCGCCTTTAACAGCCTCAGGATGTCCCGAAGGCCTTTACAGCCAATGAAGTACTGTCGAAGTGTAGTCACTGTTGTAATGTAGGAAAATACCAGGCCACTGAGTACCGAGTGTATATTTTAAATACAGAGCCATGGATCACCCTGTGTAAAATATAAATATAGGGTACCAAGTACCTGGAGTACATCACAAAGAGAGGCCCATGGAGCACCTTGTGGCTGTATTATAAATACAGAGCCACTGAACTCTGGATTAAATTACCTCATAATATAAATTGTTATGTATAAGTCCCAAATAACAAACTTTTAAAGACTCTAATTTTTCAGTTGTATTAATTCCACAAAGTGTGCTTGTAGAAAAGGTAGACAAACGACATAGGCTGCTAGTAACTAATGTAATCTCTAACTGAAATCACTCTTGACTACTGTAATTCTAGAGTAATGACAAGAATTTGGCAAGTTCTTCCATGTAAGGATGTTGTCTTCAGCTCTTCGAAGAGGTTCTCTGAGCTCCTTTAAGCTTCATTCAGTGGTAGCACTCAGTATGAAGGTTGTAGGTTCAAGATCTACTCACAGAATCTAGGTTGCAGTATTACGGGAATGCTGCACTGTCAGAGGTGCCGTCTTTTGGATGGGATGTTAAACCAAGATGTCTGCCCATTCAGCTGAATATTAAAGATTGAAAGGCACTATTCAAAGAAAAGCAGGAAGTTCTCCCAGTATCCGATCCAACATTCATCCCTCAACCAATATCGTCAAAACTGGTATTCATCTCGCTTATTGTTTGTGGGATCCTCCTGTGTTTGCCGACATAACAGCAGTAACTACACTTCCAAAATAATTAATTGGCTGTGAACTGCTTTGGGACGTCTTGATATGAAAGGCACTATATCAATGCAAGTTCTTTTAACAGTGACTACACTTCAAAAAGTACTTCATTGGCTGTAAAGCGCTTTGGGACGTCTGGTGGTCGTGAAAGGTGCTATAGAAATGCAAGTCCTTTTTTTTCCCCCCTGTGCTTAGGGAAAAAAAAGAAAGTGTGAGGAGTGAGGACAGTAGCTGGAGATGGGAGCATCCCTGTTCAGTGCCCTTAATGAGTAGTCTTACTTCACTGACCATTAAAGTAGTTTTAAAAAAAAATTTAAACCACTTAGAAATTCAAAAATAATTGTTTCTACTGTGGGTTTAATTGTAAAATGAGTATCTCAGGCCCAGCCTCTGGAACTCCCTGCCTTTAAAAGTCTTTTTTTTACTGTGCTTTTGTTGATCTCCTAATTCTGCTACTACACGGTTTGTGCTCACCCAGCGAGGCACCCTGGGCTGTTTTATTAACGCCATGTGCACGTTGATGGTATGAAATTCCTTTGTCTGCTATTGACAATGAAGACATTAATTCTACACCGGTTAGTGCCTCGGTTAAAATACCAGACACAGGAACTGATCAAGCACAGTTTTCAAAGCCTCACATGCCGAAATTCAAGGTATTAAGCCAGTTGTCTTTCACTGTACCCTCTCCTCAGGCTTGAATGATTTGACCCACTTGATTCGACCGCTACTTGGGTTTTTATTTCTCTGGTTATTACAGCGGGATAGCAGGTCTCGTGTCGAATTTAGTTAGAATACTTCCCTTTTATAGAATACCTTTCGCATCAAATCATCAGAAATCGCTTCACACGCCGACTTATTATCGCTGAGTGCTGCCTGAGGAGGTTTGCTGTCTGTGTCTCTCCACAGGGCAGCACGAAGGCAGAGCCAAGCTTCAGACCACTGCTGACCATTACCTGTCATGGGATATGCCAGCCCTGTGCTGCATGGCGCCACGGCTCTGCACTTGGCTGTCCGCTGAGCAGGACCCCGTGTAGCCAGTTCCCCCCGCAGTTACTGCCCAGTGGGGTCTCCAGTTATGGTCGCTGGAAGACACCAGATGCAATTTAACAGGGTCGTTCTTCAGAAACAATGGTCCGCATGCCCAAACATCAGGATGTGGGGTGCAAGAGAGGCACACCTCTGAACGCTGCTAGTCTCTTCCCTCCTCTACCCACTCCCGCAGTGGAACTCCCACCAAATTTTCCTCTGGCGGGGTACAGTAGTTTAGTGGTTATGTTACTGGACCAGTAATCCAGAGAACATGAGTTCAAATCCCACCATGGCGGTTTGAGGGGGAAATAAACTAGTATCAGTAAAAGTGACCAACAGATTCACTAATGTACTTTAGGGAAGGAAACCTGCCGTCCTTACCCACTCTGACCTATATGTGATTCCAGTCCCACAACAATGTGATTTACTCTTAACTGCCCTTTGAAGTGGCCTGGCAAGCCACTCGTTGCCAGGGCAACTAGGGATGGGCAATAAATGTTGGCTGTCCCGACAATGCCCACATCCCAAGAATGAATATTAAAAAGAAAAGCTACCTGATGCCACTATGCAGTGGGCAGCCAGCAATAGAAAATCTAGGCTAAGCCACCTGCCCTGACAACTGAGGGCTCGTACCTGCTTTATAGAAGCAGTCAAAATGAATCATTGGTATATTGTAGAGCATAGACCATCCACCAAGAGCTGTTGAATATTATTAATCATTTTATGTTTCTGTAGTGTGTGTGTGGGAGAATGAGTGAGTGGAAGAAATATGTAAAACAGGAGCTGGTATTTTTCAATGATCATGATGTAGTTGATGGACCAGACTGCTGGATCAAGGAGCGTCAGTTTTCTGATCTGTGGCCAGGTGATTGCCGACGGTGCCCCTCTCTTAGTTCAGTCGGGCAAGTGGGTCGAGCACGTGCAACAAATCCTACAAATTATGACATTTAACGCATGCAGTGTGATCTGCCAGTCGAGTACCAGAGTTTGCATGAAAAAGCTGGGAGGCAATGAAAGTGGCGATCTCTGAACGATAACAAATCCCTTGTTGCAACAACCGACTTTCCATTATCAATAGCTATTATGTAACGTCGTGGTTACGTTGGTTTGGAGCATCACTCCCAGGGACAGTAGAAATAAACATTTAAGATAGTGGATTCACCTTAATTTTGTACTTATTACAGTCTCGCTGGCTGATCAGTTGATTGGCAGCTATCAAGATAACCGTTTATTTTCCCGTCCACCCTTTGAGCTAACTCTGCCAAACCTATAAACTAATGTACTTGGAATAGAGACACTGCTCTTTCATGGTTTTATTTGTCTTGTAATAAGTTGATGTATTTTTCTGCTAAGCAGAAAGGGAATATTCTGTAGATTAAGTGAAGGAAGGATTCAGGGTGGTATAATCCTTCCCTGTGTTATACATGTTGTATTTGCTATTTTGGCAGCTGTCTTTGTCTGTAATACAATTCCACCTCCTCCTAATACAGGCCTCAAATGTTTTGCACACATCAGGGTATTTTCACAATTACAGTTATGTTACTTTTTTGTATGGGAGACACTGGGCAGTGAGCTGGTGGCCAGAGCTGTGAGACGCACATCCAGAGTGAGCCATGTTGTTAACTTTAGAGCCACACGGGGCAATTTGACTGGTGGCAAGAAACAGGTTTTCATAAATTAAGTCTCAACATCAGAACCCCTTTTTAAAAGAGCAGCCCAGTACAAAACTGCAGATAAAGCCAGCGTGTGTTGCGTGCGGACATATTATGAATGAGATATCCGCAGAGAGTACTCAGAACAGCACCATTTGTATTCATAATTCAGAACAGCTCAAGTCAGGCTGTTGGATGAGGAGCTCCTGCCCATGTATTTTCAGAACCAATCCACGTAGAAACTCTTGGGTCAGAATGAGATGTATGGGCTCTTCAAACCAGCCCGGAAACAGCAGTATAATGGGGGTAGATTCAGTTTGGAAAAACTGATGCAGGGGTATAAAGCTACTCACACTAATGTTCCCTCATCCCAACCAATTTCTCCTGATTGCTATTTAAAATAAAACTTGTCAGATTGGGGGGAGAGAGACAGCACAGGAGGAGGTTATCATATCTGCACCAGCTCCTTGCTAGAGCAATCCAAAACTGATCCCACTGCCATACGCTCAACCCGTAGCCCTGTATCTTTGCTTCAAATAATTATCCAATTTTCCCTTAAAATGTGCAATGGTTTCTGCCTTAACCTCTCTGCTCACTTCTTGTAATCAATTTAGAGATTTCTTTGTTGAAAAAGGGATAGTGATGGCTGGACTGAATGTAGAGATGTTTGTTTCTGGCCCTACCTCAATGTTGTGGTCAAGTGGATGGAATTTGTTTTATCATCTTGCTATTATAAATTTCAGTACACCTTAGTTCTTTTTTTTTACAAAATACATTGTTCTGGAAGCTTCATCAACTCCAGGAAACCTGCTCCTTGTACTCAGGGTGACAAAACCAGGAGAGGCAGCTTTCCTTATCACCCACATCCCTTTCGTTCCTCTCCCAGCAGTGAGCATAGCCAGAACCAACCACTCAAGTGGGTGATGGTGGACGAGCACAGATTCACACTCCTTGGATCTCATTCTTTCTGGCTGGGTCATTGTTCCAGCCAGATTTTTCACTACCGCTGTGGCCTATTCCTCAACTTTTTAAGTGATGAGATTAGTAGGAGATGTCAGTAAGATTTTTTTCTTTAAAAGTTTCTAAATAGAGCTGCCCAATCGCAGGCCATTGCAGTTCTACTTTTGAAGTGTAATTTCTGATAATGGGTTTCTCTACTGGCAGAAATGCCACATTACATCCCTCTGCTGCTGCCCATTGAACCGTACGGGTGAACTCTGGAAATGGGAACCATTCAGTGGTTATGTTCAGATTCACATGTTGGCGGGTTCAGCACTGCAAAGAATGTTTTGAACAAAATCACCTCGGTGCTTCAGATAAATTTCCACAAGGTTTCATAAACTTTTTTAAAAATCTATGTAGCATAGAGTAAAAAGTCAAAATACCGAGAAAGAACATAAGAAATAAGAGCAGGAGTCGGCCATTCGAGCCTGCTCCGCCATTCAATAAGATCATGGCTGATCATCGACCTCAACTCCACTTTCCCGCCCGATCTCCATATCCCTTGATTCCCCTGGAGTCCAAAAATCTATCTCAGCCCTGACTATACTCAAAGACTCAGTATTCACAGCCCTCTGGGGTAGGGAATTCCAAAGATTCACAACCCTCTGAGTGAAGAAATTCTACCTTATCTCAGTCTTAAATAGTGTACCCCTTATCCTGAGACTATGCCCCCTAGTTCTAGACTCTCCAGCCAGGGAAAACAAACTCTCAGCATCTACCCTGTCAATCGCCTTCAGAATCTTGTATGTTTCAATGCGATAACCTCTCATTCTTCTAAACTCCAGCGAGTATAGGCCCATTCTACACAATCTCTCATCCCAGGAATCAATCTAGTGAACCTTTGTTGCACTGCCTCCAAGGCAAGTATATCCTTCCTTAGATAAGGAGACCAAAACTGTGCACAGTACTCCAGGTGCGCCTTCCTTATTGCTTGCTGTACCTGCATGCTAGCTTTCTGTGTTTCTTGCACGAGGACACCCAAATTTCTCAACACCCAACATTTGAACGTTTCTCACCATTTAAAAAATATTCTGTTTTTCTATTCTTCCTACCAAAGTGAATAACCTCACATTTCCCTACATTATACTCCCCATCTGCCACCTTACTGCCCACTCACTGAGTCTATCTATATCCCTTTGCAGACTCTTTGTGTTCTCTTCATAGCTTACTGTCCCACCTAGCTTTGTATCAGCAAACTTGGATACATTACACTCAGTCCCTTCATCTAGGTTATTAATATAGATTGTAAATAGCCGAGGCCCCAGCACAGATCCTTGCGGCACCCCACTAGTTACAGCCTGCCAACCTGAAAAAGATCCGTTTATCCGAAAGCAGCGTCCACATAATTTATTTTAAAAAAGTGTAAATGCTAATTTAAAATTTCCCCACCGCACATTCGTAAATGGCTCAGAACAGGAGGGATCGTGTGCAGCTATTCATTACTAATTTGTACTCTGATGTAGTTTGTCTTGTTCTATAATTTCTGCTTTTCCACAGCCTGGATAGGTGAAGAGATGCACAATATCAGTCGTTAAAAAAACAAAACCCCCATGCCAGGTTTGAATTGGGAGGGGGGTGGAGGGGAAGTTGCAGGAAATGTGGCAGGTCTGCATTGAAATAGCCAATTGATTTCCAAACTGGAAGGTGAACAGGATAACCTTAAAAAGCCTTAGAGATTTTTTTTTAAATAAATATTATATACTGAGCAGCAGAAAGTGTATTTTCATTTGAGTCCTGTATCTTTTTTTTTCCTATTCTGGATTAGTGCCTTTTTTGGACAGTAGACTGTTCTGCAAAAAAGTAAAAAATGTTACGATGCTCTTTGTACAGTTTGTTTTAACAAATTATTATTTTTTAAAATTTGTGTTAAATCTCTGTATTGTACTAAGTAGGAAAAAATAAACTATAATTTAAATTGCTCTGCATTCAGTGTCTTTATGATTTTTAAAATGAGATTTCAATTTTTCTTTTTGGTTGTCCCTCGTGACGTGGTTTCGCTGCTGGTCACAAACACCCTCCACATTAATTGAAGGGAAACAGAAAATGCACAGTGGTTCGATCAGAACCAGAGAGAATGAGAAAAGACTAAAACCACTGCAGTTACTACAAATGGTCCCAAAGTTAATTTTTTTTTAAAGACTATTGTATCCCACAATTGCTTCTTTTGGCAAAACTACTCCGCTCCCACTAATTTGCTGACTCTGAAACCCTGATTTTGGTTTCTCTGGCAAGCGAAGATCATTACAGTTGAACCAGTCAAGATTTGTCTTGAATAAAAACAGCAAATTTTGGAAATACTCAGCAGGTCAGGCAGCAAGGAACAGAGTTGATGTTTCAGGTCATTGGCTGTAACTCTGTTTCTCTCTCCACAGATGCTGCCTGACCCGTTTAGGGTTTCCAGCTTTTACTGTTTGTATTTCAGATTTCCAGCATCCGCAGTATTTTGCTTAAGATTTATCTTGAATCAGTGCTCTGGATTGACCTTGTCTACAGTTTAACACCTTGAACATCTCCACGGTCCCTTTTCAGTTAGCTCCCTGTTATATCAGCATCCTATAATTAATCAGTACAAATCCAGCAACAGATAGAAACCAAGGAATAAATGCCAATACTAGTTTGTACATTAATTTGTATTTTTTTTTATTGCTCTTTATTTTTCAGCCAGAAGTAACGAGCAGTGTTATTATACAGAATATCTGAGACAGCAAGATGACAAAGCGCCTTTGGATTTCATTGAGCCCTTAAATACATATTCAAAATTATTACATACATTCAAATTTTTCAGATTGTGCTTTTTATATACAAACCCGGCAGATATACAGATTACCAACCAGCTACAGAACTCTGTGAATACTTCCCACCAGACCGCAACCAGCAATTAGTGTTAAGTTAAAACCTTGGCGACACTCCACACAAATGTTGAGCCTTAGTTAGGAACTGGAAGGTCAGTTTTATTCACACATAAAATGCCTTCAGTATCAGTAGTTAGAATTTCATTTTTTTTTTTTAAATGATCACATTTATTATAAGATTATTCCGAAACTAATATGGTACATTTCTGCTCCACGGAGCTGCAAACATTATAAATAAATGATTGTATTTTAAATCGATCCTGATGCACGCAGGCTGCCACAAGTACATGTAGCATTGTAGAGTTGCATACCCTGTTTGTTTTATATACATCATAGCTCCCATATTTTATAAAATAGAATTTATTAAAAAATGATGCAATGTTTGGACCCAATACTCTAAAATCATACGTAGTGCCAGTTCAAAACAAAAACACATTAACTCGTTCACGAATCCTGCTGCTTGCTACAACCTGTACACAGGTGTGCACTACTGCGCGGACACCATTTAACAACATTAGAAACCTTTTCCCTCTCGTACTCCAAATCATCCAGTCTTGAACCAACTGTATTTTGAACTCATGTCTTTTGACTCCACTACCTTATCCTGTAAGTTATTCCAAATGCTGATCACCCTTTGAGTAACATTTTTTTTTCTAATCGGTTTGGAATTTACTTCTTACGGATTAAAATTTACACCCTCTTGTCCTATTGGCCTTGAAGTAATATTCTGGGTTCTTTGCTAGATTGTGAACTGGTAACAGTAATTGTGTTAAAGATGTGCCGTAGTGAATGTTAAGAGGTAGCTAAAGCCTATTGTCGCATTGTCCTAAACATTTTTCAATGTTTGGAACATTAATTGAACCCAAAAATACACCATCAACACTGCAGGTTAACTATAAGGACACGGCTCCTCAGCACAGTCATTACTCCTAACATTTTTCTTATAAAGTTGAATTCTCCCTCAACTAAAAGAAAATAATGGAGCCTGAAAGCCATAGTTAACAGGTGTGTTACAAGTGCTACATCAGTCCAATACTTTACTACCAACTATTCACATGCTCATGTATAATGTAAACACAGAACAAAACCTGGCAGCAGAGCATAGAAAATCACACTCACTTGCAAAAATGCACCTTAAACCAGGGCAGCTGGTGACTTGCCTTCTGTTCAGCTTCTCCACTGCTCCTGCATATTCTATTCAAATGTGTCGATGCTTGTTTTATGAATATAAACCGTACTTAGCCTGCTTCCAGTGTGAACATGATTGTTAAATAGTAATTTGTCAGCCAAGTGTGGAGAGCAACTCAGGCTATAGTTATACTGTAACTTGTTGATCTCTGCCTGGCATTAGTGGAGAGAAATGTGTAGTCAGTAGACTTGAGTTATACTACCAACAGTACCACTCAGGTCAGCCGCAAAGGAGCTCTGGACCCGCGTGCTTAGATGTATGTGCGGAACTTGGCTCCAGAGCTACTCATTTTTAATGTGCACCAAAAACCACTTCACAGCAACACAAAAGTGGCAATATTGCCTCACTGGAAGAGTCTGTAACAGTGTGAAACTGGCAGTGTTTCCCACGACTGCTATCCTTACAGTCTGTTTCAGAACGATTGCACAGTGGTGTAGAATTACACATCATAAATCAGGCAACAAAATCACTTTCACTTCAAGTTGTATGAAAAGCCATCAGTTCCCCAAATGGAAAATGGACTATTGCTATCAAATGTTCTACTGGCTGTACTCATACATCACTCCAACATTTCAACACTTGCAAAAAAACCCTCCAGTCTCGATTTAAGTAAACATACACGGCACTGGGATCGTGTTAGTTTTTTTAAATGCAGTGCTATGTTTTTTGAGGAAGCTCTCTGCCTGTGTATCAGTTCTATAGTACACAAGGACGTGCTGAGCTCTGCACTTTTCAATTAGCAGTGAACAAGTGCCAAGAAAGTTGACAAGACCTGTTGCAACAATATTTTTTTAATTATGAAAGGAACGCTTTAACTAAGTTACTTTAAAAAACAAATCATTGCATTACCATTTCACCTCTACCATTTAAAAAAATAAGGGGACCATTTTGAATCTGTAGCAGACCCACTGGTCATGACAAGTCAGAGAGCCCTTTATGCATCCTATTTAATTCAGCAGCTTTGACTCAACTACAACTAAACTTGATTAACAAAAACAATTTAATTCTTCCCGTTATCATAGTTCATCCTCTTTGTTCCCCTCCTCCCCTGTACCTAAAGACATTTTCTTCAGTGACATTATATCTCAGAAGGATTAAGGCAAAAATGTCCTGGGTAACCCAGGATGCCTATTTGATGCACACAATATATCTTCAACATACCTAGTGGGAAGTATTCACAGGTTTCCTCCTGGTCCAAACCCATCTAATTTCATTAATAATGTCAATTACAGACGTGCAAAACAAACAATCAATTTTACCAACCAATACCCCCAGTTGCACCAAGTGAACGTCAAACTTTCTGGGGACGTTACTTGGAGCAATATACGTGGCTAAATAATACCTCTTTTTAATTTTATTTTTTAATAACCAACAAGTAATCTTCAGGGCATCATGCGCAACAAAATTACTTTTGTCCAGTGGTTACTCGAGTTAAACATCAGCAAAATGCCAGCTCATACGCCACGCACTAACGGCAGACTTCATGTGGCCATTGTAGGCTTACAAGACCTGTATTATAGGCAGGATAATTTTGTAAGTGACTACTTGCTAATGCTCCCCCCCCCACCCACCCACCCCACTCCCCCAACAAAAAAAAGTAAAACATAACATTTAGCTCAATTTCTTTTTTAAAACAAACCCCATTGAGCAATGCTGTGAGCTGGGAGCCCTTGCTCATCAGTTCGTTTGCTGACTATAAAATGTCCACAAAACAGACTGCTCATACATTAAAACCTCAACTGGTTGCCCGTACACCAATACACGTAGAGTAATTACCACTCCCAATTAATACACAACAGACATTTCAATCTGGATTCCATGTGAAAGCAATGGACTGAATATGCAAGAGAAAAAATATATAAAATTAAAAAATATTAACATGGATGCCTCGAGTTAGGTTTGGATGCGCATTTGATTAATATTTAATTATATGTTCAGATGTCATTCTTAAAATCATAAAAATTGCTAACTTTGTGATTAAAATTTCAAAACCAGTTAAAAAAAATTACTCAAAGCTTCATATGTTATAGGTGCCTGCAGCACACAAACAGCAATCTTGGAGAAGATGCTAAACTTTATATAATCATCCTATAACCTTAAAGGACTATATGGGGTGATATACAATCTCCACTGATGCAGTCTAGGAACCAGGGTTATATTATTCTAGCCGACACTCTTCCGGTACAAACGCTTAAATGTAGTAAATTTCTGTGCACACTTTTAAAAAAGAAATGCAGATGTTCAACCATAGACACTAAACAGGTTAAGACCGTGTGTTAAAAAAGCACACACACGAATTTAGTACAATTGCGTACAGGAAAGGGGCTGGTTGGAAAATATGCCCTTAGATCTCTATACTCGTATAGACCTGTACTAATTCATATTACAATGGCTGTTTTCCTCTACCCTTCTTCTAACTGAGGTAAAGAGCTAGTTACAAGGCAGATAGGTGTGTGGAGTAGTCAGTTTTTATAACTGTACATTCACAGAGATAACCTGCACTTTGTGAACCATATCACTCGACTAGGCGAGAAATCTGTTGCAAGTTGGTACCCGAGTATTTCTGTGCTCTCACCATCAGGGGCCAAGTATTCGAGCTAACTGTCCTTTTCACAGCTGTCTGGCTGCATTTTTTTGTTATAAAACCCAATATACAAAGTTTTTAAAAAAAAACACAAACTACACAAATACACAGTCCATTCTGTTCATGAACTGCTTACACAAGTTTAATATTACTGGGGGGGGGGGGGGGAAAGGGGACTGATTAGGCCACAGATACAAATATGAAACATGGTCACAGAATCCAGCTCTCAAAGTTCTACCTGCAACTACTCGGAGAACAACTGATTGTGCGTTAACACAGAGCCCACACGCAGGCGTCAATTTGGCAAACGGTTTCCTACAGAAATTAGGTTTATAAACAAATCAATCAACCATTTTTCACAAATCATACTTCTCCCTTTCACCTTTCTACCCCCTTGCAAAAAGATAAAAACTACAAGAAAAATAATCAGGTTTACCTTTGAACTCAAACAGTCTCATTTGTCAAGCTCAACAATTCAGTCAAGTAGTGCATTTGACATTACAATACTGGTCGAGAGGAGAGGGTCAGTAACATTTGAGTAAAATAATAAAATCCACAAACACAAAGAAAGGCAATCTAAAGTATGGGACTTCACACTGAAATAAAAGTATGAAACTGGAAACGGCCATTCAGCCCATCAAGTAGGGTCCTTCCGCAGACTGTGTATAATCTACCCCACCCTATTTAAATCTCCTGAGGGACACTTGTGCATAGATACTCCCCACGATACCCAAGAAATAATGAAGCAAAATTGCAGAATATTCCTCCACGCTCAAATCTCCAGTATTCACCCCTCACCTGTCAATGACATTCTCGTCCTCTGCTCAACTTAAAGGAGGCCCAGCAACTTACGGGTTTGTCAGGCAGTTGAGCTCATGGAATACCCTGCACTGAAGTCTCAACTCCAACAGAGTCAGGTAGACAGCAGGGGAGAGTTCAGATTGTGGCAAACGCCGAGAATTTCTGATTGCAGGTCGCTAGAGCAGAGGTTGCCTATCACAGCCCTTGAAGGGAACTGCATGGGGCTGTGCTGTGAAGAAACTCTGCAACATCTCGTCAACCCACTACCTGTGTGGGAGAGAGAGAGAAGTCAGACTTGTCTTTCACCCATAACTGTCTGGGAAAGACATCCCTATGACTGGCTCCATGTTAAAGAATATTTACACTGAATTCTGGTTCTTTTAGTTCAAATATCAATGATTGTGTTTAAACACACACACCCACACACGTGTGTTTAAAAACAATATAGTGCAACTACAATGACATCAAAGAATGGACTACATGAAACAGGATAAAGATGCAGCTGGGGGAGGCAGAATAAAATGGAAATAGCTCCAGCCAGCACTCAATGTGATGCAGTAAATTGGACTTCCCCAACACACACACTTAAAGAGCACTTAAAAGGAATATGCTTGCATCACTAGTGCCACTGATTGGTTCTGGATATCCTATAAAATGTCAGACTTATTAAAAGTCTTCGCTACAGCGGTTGCGCAGAGTTCAAGATGTAAATCTAAACATCACAATCTACAACTGAAAAAACGGCAACTGCTGAAATTTTAAAATACAGATAGAAATTGTTGGAAATACACAGCAGGTCCATCACCATCTGAAATAGAAACAAGTTATAGTTTCAGGGAGAGACCACTAGCCAGAGCTGCGGAGAATCAATGCAGGGCCCTTTCTAGATATTTACTAGTAGTAAAATACCCGACTCAACTTCAACCTGTATGCTCTCTTCCCCCTTTGTTTTGTTCAGTTCTCTTCAGTTTCCAGTTCTGACAAAGGCTCTAACACCTGACCCATTAATCAAGACTTTTCTCTTTTCGGGTGTCTTCTTACCTCTCGTGTGTTTCCAATGCTTTGTTATTTATTAAAAATATTATTTTGATCACTGAGAAGACACCTAGAAATAGGGTTCTAGAAATGTCAGATAGCACATTCCTCTTGTAACAGTCATGTCTGCTCACTCATTGTGGCCACTTGATATTTATCCTCGTCGAGAACTCCAGGTAAATCAAGGAGGTTCTGTTTCTGTGCAAAGCTCCCAATGGAATTAACGTCCACCTTTCTACAAAACTTTAAATGTAAATTAAACCGACAATTGCATAGTCAATAAAATGCACTTTTTTATGGTCTTTAAGCTAACAGTAAAAATGATCTGGTGAGGCAGAGCTTTCCGTCTGAGATCTGGCCATGTTGTCCCACATCTGCTGCCACAACTTGGCTCTGGTTGGGACAGTCAGACACAATTCCAAGATTTACCAGCGATTGAAAATCCCATCTTTCTCAAAGGTTCGGAACCTGCACATTTCAGCCCCAGATTATTGCAAAATATTGCTCAGAATCCCAACAGACCAGTTAAACTATGTTGCATTGCACGGGAACAGCACTTAAATTTCTTCTATTAAATGTGGGGAAACAGATTTCTGGGCCCTGATTTGAGGGCTTCCACCCAGGGTGAATGGGGCGGTGACACCCCGACAATTGCAGCAAAACACACACTGCCCCGTTCCCAGCACTTTTTGTCGGCGCCTTCACATGGGCAGTCCAGGTACATGCCCGTTTATGGACTCCCCCACCCCCCTTCCCTAGACCGGCGAGCTGCCTGCGAGTGCTGGAACAGGGTTTGCAGTTTGCCGTCATAAAAGAAACAGGGCCCGGTCCTCAAAGTGGCTCGGACCTCTCAGCAAGGACTTAGAGTGTGTGGGACGAATGCTCCTCACCCCCGCCCGCTCAAAGTCCGCCCACATGCCGCATCCTGATGAAATCTCAGTGCTGCAACAGCACAATGCTGAGTGAACAATGTCTCAGGACCAGGAAATGAACACTCGAGTCCTCAGATGCTTTTCAGGTTTAAAGAAGTGCACATGACGATATTCGATTCCACAACTGCAGTAAAATAGAGGGTTTCTTTTGTTGCAGGGGCACATTTGACTCCAAACAAGGAAAAGTGGAGGCAATTCAAGGTGATTGAAGGGAGCAGTCGAACTTTCACAATACAAGAGCCCTTGTGTGAATCATAAAAAATATTGTTACAATACATGTCCAGTAATTCACAAGCCCAACTGATGATTGCCGTTTTCAGGTGCTGTTTGATTATCTTCTTCTAGTTTGAAGGAGGAAAATAAAATGAGGTTACCATTAGAAGATAAATGAACAGGACGGATGAAAAGAGGAAAAATATATTTGAAGTAAAGGAGCAGGATAAACGTCGGCAGATTCGTGTCCTCGGGATGGGGGAAGTTATTCAGCAAAGGCACCAGGTCCAGCTTAAAGAAGTTCCCTCTGGATGTCCAGTTCCGAAGCCTTGCAGGTAAGATCTAACCATCACCATTCACCGGCTCATTTCTCACGAAGGTTTTTGCTCAGCGGACCAGGATTTCCTGTAATCGCTCTTTTTCGGAGTCCTGTCGCCCGATTGGAGTCCGGCTCCGCCTTCGGATTTGGCGAGTGCAGTGAGAGCTGACAAGTTTGGGTTAGACCTTGAAAAGTTTCCACTTCTCCGATTCTCTGAAGCCGCGGCTAACTGTATCCGGAGGCCGGTGCTACGGCGTTTTGTTGAGCCGGTGGCTTTTGCGACTCGGTTTGGCCTCACTAACACTCCGTAGCCTGGGTTACATCGGAAATACTGCTTTCCACCAACTGAGCCGTCATTCTTTCCTGAAACATAACAAAAATATTTTATTTTTTAAAACTGTAAACTAAATGCAAATTGCAAAAACATTCGGAGAGCAAATCAAAGTAATCCTTTTTTTAAATGAATTTTATTCACGGGATGTGGGCGTTGCTGGCAAGGCCAGCATTTATTGCCCTTGAGAAGGTGGTGGTGAGCCGCCTTCTTGAACCGCTGCAGTCCATGTGGTGAGTATACTTCTTTGTAGCGGTTTGGTTCAACTGAGTGGCTTGCTGGGCCATTTCAGAGGGCAGATAAGAGTCATCCACATTGCTGTGGGTCTGGAGTCACACACAGGCCAGACCGGGTAAAGACGGCAGATTTCCTTCCCTAAAGGACATTAACGAACCAGATGGGTTTTTACAACAATCATTACTGATACTAGCTTTTTATTCCAGATTTATTTAATTAATTAAATTCCCCAGCTGCTGTGGTGGGATTTGAACTCATGTCTCCGGATCATTAGTCCAGGCCTCTGGATTACTAGTCCAGTAACATAACCACTATGCTACCGTACCCCATAAATCCAATTAAATACCCACTTCCTCGTACTCTGTGATTCAACACAGGTGAAGCTAAAGGGTTTGGGGAATTTACGGTAGAAAATATTACAATTCTAACACAACTCGCTTATCCGCTTCAGAAGCAGGTTTATTAGAATGCTGTGAACTGGGCTCATCCTTTACTAAAGGAAGTCACACATGCTTTCTTATCACCCAGAACCTAGCCCCGTGACATGGTGAGATATGCAATGTTTAACTATCGCCCATTAAAATTTTAGACAGTTTCACAAAAGATGGAGGTTTGGCACACAGAATGGTAGGGCACAGAGGTGCGCCTTTAATCCCCACACCATCACTGCAGGGAAGTAGAGTAACTTGGAGTCTTTCTCCAGAAGGCACTCTCGCACATTATAATGGCTTGCTGAGAGTGGCACTGGCCCCAAAGCAGGTCAACTCCCTTACCTGTCCTTTGGAAGAACAGGATGAAAAGGTAGGAAGGAACAGGAATAAACTTGATCTTTATCTCAACTCTATTTAGGGGAGAAAATAACTTGAAAATGAAAAGGGATCAATTCCTCACAGCCCAGTCTCAAAAGAAAAACAAGTCATTCCTCTAGCTCTTTAATTTCATATCCTGGTTGGGTCAAAGCTAAAGAGCAGAAGACTACAAGATCAGTTGAGGTGAAGAAGTCCTTCTGCCCACCGTCACCAAGAGTGAGAAAAGATGGTGGGACAAATTTCTTTGTGCAGAGGGGTGTTGGAGCAATGGAATTATTTGGAACAGAGGTTGGCTGAGGCAGAGACCGTTGTATCTTTTAAGGGAGAATTGGATCGATATTTGAAGTAAAGGGAGATACAGGGCCACGGCAAGAAAGCAAAGCAGTGGGAGTTTTGGAGAGAGCAAACCAAACTGTCTCCTCCTGTGCTGCAAGTCCTACCAACTTCCCATTACAGCTTTAACATCCACTTGAACAGCTTGTGATGTCTCATCACAATGCTGTACTTGCTAAGTGCTGAACTGGAGTAGTTTATGAACTCAACCCTGAAATGGGACTTGGACCCAGAGGTGAGATTGTTTCTTACTGGCTGGAGCTGACTAATAATAGATAAAATTATAGTAAATAATGAGATATTACAGAATAAATTTACTGAGGGGAGGTGACCATTCGTTCAATGCAACCATGTTAATATATTTCTCTATTTGTTACCTGGCAGAACAAAAGTCATCATCTACGAACATCAGCATTTTGCAGTTTATACCTTAGACAAATCTAATTATTTATAAAACACAGATACTGAATAAAGAAGCACCTTCCAGAACCCAGGGAAGAGAATGAACAAGAAGTAAGGAAAATGAAAAATTAGAAACAGGAGTGTGCTTTACAATAATCAAAATTCTTTCCTGTGGGGAGAATCAACTCAAGGTCTTGGAAACCAACTAAATGAGAGAAAGTATTGAAATGAAAGTGAAGGTATTTTAGAACCCTTTAATAACTGCTTTTTAAAATAAAAAAATAAAACCAAAAACCAATTGAAACTTTTCTCGGTCTCTTACCTGCTGGAACCTCCAGCTCAATTCCAATCCAAATTCCATCAGCAAATCCCGTGAGTCCTATATACCTGACTGTACCAGTCTTGTTCGTACCGACTGAGACATACTCCCCCTCTTTTAGCCACTCGGGGACAGTGTCAACAGCTTCCTCAGTATCTGAAATAACTTCAAGTTTTTCGCTTGATAACTCATGATCATCAACCCTTGTACTTACAGTCACAGATTTCTCAGAATCGTCATCTATCTCCAATGCGCTACCTACAGCCAAGCCCGAGGCCCCAGTGTCCCATTGCGTTGCTTTGTCTTCAAGGCTATCTTCAAAATCTTGCCAAGTGTTTTCGTCCCCCAAGATGCCAGTGAAAGATTTCAGCTCGGATGTTCTTACTTTTTGGATTTTGAAGGGGTTGGATGCTGCAGTTTTGGGCTGCGTCACATTGGATTTCGGCTCAGACTTTGCGACAGTTAATGCCGGGGCTGGCTTCTGTACTGGTGACAGATCTATCAATTCATCGATTTGGAGGGAATGCAGGCTTGACATCTGGTTGGGCAAAACAGTGGCATCTGTTTGGTCCAATGGCAGTTCGGCTGTCTCAGAAGTAGAGAAGCTGTTTTTAGTGTCACCTGATGCAGATTTTTCTACGGCTTCTGCTGCCATTGCTTCATGTGCAGACACTGCTGTTACCTCAGAGTTTAGTGATCGATTTTGTAAGCTTCTACAATCCTTCCCAGTATCCTTGTTTGGGCTTTGCATTTGAGGTTGACTTGCACCTTCACTGGGCCTCTGTGGAGCAGCACTTTTCGCTTGATTAATTTGCTGCTGCACATCCAGCGATCCATTAGCTGCATGTCCAGCAAAGCAGGAATTTGGTTTCACCTCAGCGCCCAGCTGTGTCAAACTCTCGCTGCTCGATATCTGATTTTGTAACTGGGCCGACGTGTCTCTGTCTGGAGTTGCCCGATTGGACGGGGGCACGCCAACATCGCCGCTTGTCGCCGTAGCTGTTTCGGAGAGGGTTGCTGTGGAAACGCTGTGGGAGAAATATCCACTCGAAGCGTCGCTCGAAGGACTCTGAGGCTCTTCTTGGGATTCATGGCTTGGTGTGTCTGCAGGCTCATTCTTCAAAGGCGCACTTCGAGTCTCTGAGCCCGTCACTGCAGGCTGGGCGGGTTTTGTCATCATCACTGAAGCAGAAGCTACTGTCTCTTTTTCTTCGTGAGCCTGATGAAAATGTACAGAAACACCACGTTTTGGCAAAGCAAAAAGGTGTTAGTGCATTTCACCCCCTCTCTTCAGTACCCCCCATAGACATTTATACTTTGCACTGATCAAGTACAGGGAGGCACCTGCGATGCTGAGATCATGAATAAATCTCATATGTTCTTCATCATCCTCCTCCTAGCTGGAGGAAGATACCTCTGGGGACACGCCACAAAGGAGGTGCGAAAGAGAATTGAGCAAAACAGGGGTAAAAAAAAAAATGTCTTTTTAAAAAAGATTTTCTCAGTCTGTCCTCGATCTAATAAGCATTATACCATATACATCACTAAAGACAAATACTATGAAAATTAATTTAAAAAAATATAATTTTTTAAAAAGGAAATATATTTGTATTTATATAGCAACTTATCAAGTTCTCAGGACCTCTCAAAAGTGCTTCACAATAAATTTCTTTTGAAGCACAGTCACTGTTCTTGTGTAGCAAAATCAGCAGCCAATTATGCACAGCAAGGTCCATATATAGGTTCAATAAAGAATATTCTGGGTGGAGGAGACAGTGACCACTTATTAAAAAATGTAAACACAAGAACCTTGTTCTTGCTGTCAAATCCCTCCATGGTCTTGCACCACAGTATTTGGGTAACTTTCTCGAAGCCCAAGTCCCAGCCGACACCCTCAGTCCTCATGATTCTGGATTACTGCTTGTCCCTCTGCTCCATCATTGGAAAGCTCTCTCTGCCTTTAAAAGTATCCTAAAAACATCTCTCTTGGACTGTGCCTGATGTCTCCCCCTTCAACTTCCTGCTATGTTCACCTTTCATCCTTGTAAAGCACTCCAAAGACATTTTGTTCAGGAGCGCTATATAAATGTAAGTTGTTGAGTGCATGGGGTAGAGACATGTGACAATTGTAAATAATGTTGATCTTTCATGATTTAGTGCAGAAAATGGTATCAGTCTAAGATCTTACAGCCGCCAGACACACACGAATTGTAGTACTGAGCCTTTTCAAGCCTAAGAGATTGTACTTACATCTTTGCTCTGTTCAACAGCACCGTCAAGGCTAGCAGACTGCACCAAGATTCGAGGAACAGACTACAGAAAAGAAATATTGATCAGTTACCATGTGCTACCTGACCAAATAAGGCTCAAACACAAAATTCGGAACAGACCCCATAGGCTGCCAATGGCTCTGTTTAAATTATTGCAGCATGCAGTAACCTGTGCAAGTTTTGTTTTAAAAAGGGCCTCACTACGAAGCATTTTGTGTTCACATTCCTACATCACAACAGTGACTTCACTTCAAAGAAAGTACTTAAATGACTTTAAAGTGCTTGTCCTGACGTCGTGAAAGGCACTATATAAATCCAAGTCATTTCTTTCTTCACACTTTTTATTGAAATATTGTTTAAAACATTTTGTCGTCATAATTAGAACAGATTGTGAGGAGTTACTGATACCAGCCAGATGAGGGAGCGGGACTTGCACTGAACACAGTCACAACACAAGGCAGAAAACGCTGGAAAAACTCAGCAGGCCAGGCAACATCCGTGGAGAGAGAAACAGAGTTAACGTTTCAGGTCGAAGATCCTTCGTCAGAACTGAGAAAAAAAGCAGGAAATGAAACAGATAAAAAAGCAAGTGGGAGGCTGGGGGGAGGAATAAAAGAACAAAAGGGGTGGTCTATGGTAAGTAGAGACATTAAGAGATGCTCAAGGCAAGACAAGATGGTAATAGGACAGGTTAAGAAACAAAAGATGGTTCAGAAGTGTGAAATGCTGGCAGAATGAGAGACAGCTGCCGTGGGGGGAGAGAGAAAAAAAAGAGAAAAGGCACAAACCAAAAGGGTGGATAAAATATATATATATATATGGTGGGGGCCGAGGTTATGATCTGAAATTGTTGAACTCGATATTGAGTCCGGAAGGCTGTAAAGTGCCTAATCGGAAGATGAGGAAGCTCGAGGAACAGCACCTCATCTTCCGATTAGGCACTTTACAGCCTTCCGGACTCAATATCGAGTTCAACAATTTCAGATCATAACTATAACTATAAATATATATATATATATATATATCCACCCTTTTGGTTTGTGCCTTTTCCCTTTTTTTTCCCCCCCTCTCTCTCCCCCCCCACGGCAGCTGTCTTTCATTCTGCCAGCATTTCACACTTCTGAGCCATCTTTTGTTTCTTAATCTGTCCTATTACCATCTCGTCTTGCCTTGAGCATCTCTTAATGTCTCTACTTACCATAGACCACCCCTTTTGTTCTTTTATTCCTCCCCCCAGCCTCCCACTTGCTTTTTTATGTTTCATTTCCTGCTTTTTTCTCAGTTCTGACGAAGGGTCTTCGACCTGAAACGTTAACTCTGTTTCTCTCTCCACGGATGTTGCCTGGCCTGCTGAGTTTTTCCAGCATTTTCTGTTGTTGTTTCAATTTTCCAGCATCCGCAGTATTTTGCTATCACAACACAAGGCACTTCAGCAATCCCTTCCCATTTCAACTGCTAGCCATGTTGCAATGATATGTATGTTCAGGAGTGGGGCAAACTTTGTATCGAATGGCTTACCACGGAGTATTCCATTACACCAACAGTGGTATAAACTGAGTAAATAGTAATGTTAATCTGCCAGGTACCTTGATACCTCCCTGCACTTTTGTGAGAAGCGTCCTTCACTTATCTCAGGAATATTCTGTCCACCATATTGAAATGCCAGTCCTTAGATACTAACATTGGAAATATATATTGGCCTAATTTTCTATCAACTTTAGAAAGGTTTCCTTAAGTTTCTAGTTCCACAATTCTTTCACATTCAGCATAGATTATTACACTAGTAAAAACATGATCAAGTATTTAGGATTTTGTAAAGCCCACACTGGCTAGCTTCAGTGAAATATTGGGAGAGCTCCCACCTACCAAATTCACAATGTTCTGCCAATGACTCCCCATCTGCTTCTTAACGATTAAGCTCATTACATCTGCCATCGTTGAAATCTTCCATACGTCAAGCCTGCACCAATTGCTCTTCCCTCAACTTGGGTACGCTCACTGTCACAACTGGCCTCCTTCAACACTGTAGCCAATTGAACCAGCCAACTCAAATTGTCCATGCTCCTGGGAGCCGGTGACTTAAGTTCTTATTGTCCCCGCATCTAAATAGACTGAAATAAGACTAAACAAAAAGGGTTTTCAGCGTCTGTAGTCCCTCCCTTCCCCTCATCAAATTTATTTAGTTTATATTGAGAAAATGTCATTCCACAGTTAGATTCCTCACCTGCTGATTTGACAGAGGAGCAGATCTTCTCTTCTCCTCATCCCGTGCAGGGAAAAGTGATTTGAGAAGTTTGGGCATCTGAGGTACAAAGGCCTTCATTGGGTTCAAGTAAGAAGCTGCTAGCGCTGAGAACGAGTCTGATAAGAGAAGGGAGATGATGACATAGATATCCGTTAATGAATTCCTTTATTTCACATATTTTTTCCCCTGGTATTTCTCTCTGCCACTTGTTGCTCTGCAACCAGGAGAGCAAGGATCGAGAAAAGGCAGAGTTTTCTCCACAACCACCACTGCTGCATCTTCCTCAACAGGAGGTCCAGCACAACTTGATCCCTCCCATTTCCATTACCTCCTTCCTCTGCACCCTTCCCTGCACAAGCATTGTCTCAAGACCTAGGATCACCATTTTATTTCTGTTTGGGTCCAGGCCCGCATAAAACATGTCTCAAATACAACAGGAAAGATGTATGTTTTAGTGTTGCAGTACCCAATTCTCAGTCACAACCAGCCTGTGATAGCAGGAATAGTGTAGTACAATACTACAGTACTGACCAGATTTATACATTTCTCTCTCAAGATAACAACCAGTAAGTTCACAAGAGCGTTTTCAATCTGTCCCAGCATTTCAATCTCTCCCATATTCAGGCCGCACTGGGACTCCAAACTAATTCAGTGATGTTAATCACTTTAAAGAATCTATACAGCATTGTGCCATCTCACAAGGTATTTCTGTGGAACAAGTAGCATTATGATTTTGTCATACAAGTACCATTTCCATGTGTTAGTCCAAATTCCCCAACAGACTGCAGAGCGATCATACCAAATATGGCACAGCGCCAGCAAAGGAATGCATACATCCAGTCACTATCCTTTTCCTGGAATACCTCCAGCGTGCAGAAAAGCTACCCAAGAGCCATTTTGGTTCTAAGCAGTCCTTCCGAATCTCAGATTAGTGCTCGCACACACAAACTTGAGGCACTGGGTCAGACAACTGGTTATCTTCTTCCAAACAAGACAGCAAGTTTTCTAATGCACAATGATACGTTCCCTCTAGTTCATACACTATAGAATTGGCTGGACTTCTGCTGCTGTATCTTTAGCACAAGAGAACTTGCATTCATTAAGAAAACAACATATGCAATACCGTGAGCGACTCAGTGAGAAAGAAGAAGACACTCAGGAAGAGTAGAAGAGGGATGGGAGAGCAATACAGGCATGGGACCGTTATTTATACAATAATAATTCGTGCTACAAGTGCTCATGCTTACTATGAATCTATAATGGCAGCAAATTTGGATCGACGCTGAAAAATGGCATCTGAATGTTTGGAATTCCTTACCATAGCATAAGTTCCATCATAGAAGCACAGTAGGTGTAATTGGGGAAAAATGACAAATCATTAGTTATAACAGAGGAGTTCTTTTTAAAATTGGTAGCAATTTCCACATTATTACTATAACATTGCCAAAACACAACCAAGTTTAAAAAAAGTGAACAGTTTGTATCACAATGTTAGATTTTGCTGGTGGGAGAGCTGCAAAGAGCTGAGTGTGTTGTGCTGTTGGACTGCACAGCTGCCAGCACAGTCATCTGTTCAGCACATACTATCATCGTTGGTGGCTTTCTTCATCATTGAGTAAACAATTTTTTTTAAAATTCATTCATGGGATATGGATGCGCTGGGAAGGCCAGCATTTATTGCCCTCGAGAAGGTGGTGGTGAGCCGCCAGTGAGTGTAGAACTGCTGCAGTCCGTGAGGTGAAGGTGCTCCCACAGTGCTGTTAGGGATGGAGTTTGACCCAGCGACGATGAAGGATCAGCGATATAGTTCCAAGTCAGGATGGTGTGTGATTTGGAGGGGAAGTTGCAGGTGGTGGTGTTCCCATGCGCCTGCTGCCCTTGTCCTTCTAGGTGGTAGAGGTCACGGGTTTGGGAATAAACAGTTTAATAAACCTTACTGGAGCTGGGGCAGCACTGCAGTGACTGTAAACACTGGAACCTGCACTGAAGAGAGAGGATATGGAGCTGGAGATATACTAAATCCAACTACTGGGAATACAAGGAATGCTGGTAGCAAGGCAGGGGGTGGGAGAGAGAGAGAAAAAAAAGAGTTGGCCCTGATAGAAAATCATAGATAAAATATTCATTGTATGATGCTGCTTATTTTCTGGGGGAAGTTATTAATGCTGCTGGCATTAATATTTGTATCACCCGGGCTATTGAAATTTCACAGTCCATTAATTTTTGGATTGTGTTTTTACTGCAGTCAGCACTTTCTTCCCCAGTCGCACAACAACACTTTCAACCTATGGTGAATCCTGCAGTTCCTACTTAGGATTATAGTCCAGATCAAAGAGCGAACACAGAACAGACTGTTGAGATGGTGCATGTCTTCTGGCCTACTGTTCAAAGAGATGCAATTGGAAACCACTGAGACTTTTTCCACGTGAATGCACACACAAGGTTTGAAACGCGCCTTGAGTATTTTTGTGAGGTTAGCCCAGATTTTAAGTCCTTCTCTTCCAAGACTGAAGACTCTTCTTCACCTTCGAGAGTAAAGTGATTGTTTGCTCTCTAGAGAAAATCTAAATCCACATTAAGTACAGAAAGCACATGGTTCCTAATTTGCATAATTTCTACCCACGATATACAGAAAGAAAGAGTTTGATTTGGTTTTCTGCCCTTTCATTGCTAACTTTTGTTCAGTTATGTTCTGCTTAATGCACCTTAAAGTTTGATTTTTTTTTTTAAGTCAATGGTTGAACACTGAAAAGTTGTGCTGCAAAAGTTATTTTGTTAGCCACCTATTGACAGTATACCATTTATCAATAGGGAGAGTTTAGGGTCTGCAGAGGCACTGGTCATTGTGCACAGTGATAGTTTGAAGTGAACAGTGTCTTTTTGTGAATATAAATTAGGTGACAGGAAGTAAAGATTTTACAAGATAAAGATTGAAGCAGCAGCTGACAGGAGCTGGGCATGTTTCTGAAAAACAATAGATTTTTATGAGATTATGGCCGTTTAAGATTATAAAGCTCTAATACAGTAGAAGCTTCAACACCAATTGCAGAGACTGAAGTAAAATTGGTTCATTATTCACAAAGACTTTCTGTATCTTTCAATCCATTTAGCTCAAATCTTCTCCAGCTGAAGACGTGAAATCTCCTCGACGAAGCTTTCTACAACAAGGAAGACTTAAAAGAGCTTTCGACATGCATCCCTTGGTGAAATTCACTTTCTACATCTAGTGTCAAAGTTATTGACATAAATTCTGGTTGGAGATCTAAAGTGGATCGATGAAATAACAGGTGGTCTGGGCTCAAAAGGAGGAATCAAGTTTCAGTGGATCCTCGTTCCCTTTCTTACCTGGAGTCCCCTTACTCTGCACACTATCGGTCACACCAACCCCATTCTGAACCTGCACCTCTCTACGAGTTGTGACCGAAGTCTGGAGCAAACTGTCCAGATACTCCTCCCCCTCCCTTATGTGTCGGAGTGTCTCCAACTCGCACTCCAGTTCAATGACTCTGAGCCAGGGAGATTCGAGACAGAGACATCTACTGCAGATGTGTTCACTCAGGACAGTCTCGCTGTCCACAAACTCCCACATGCTGCAGTCCAGACACACAACCTGCTCTGCCATATCTTAGACTAACCTTGTTCTATTTATTAATTAGTTAAAGTCTTTATTCAAACGATTATTTATAGTTATATTAATTAGTTTATCTAGTTAAGTTATTGAGGCTGAGGGGTGACCTGATAGAGGTCTTTAAGAATATGAAAGGGTTTGATAGGGTAGACGTAGAGAAGATGTTTCCACTCGTGGTGGTGGGGGTGGTGTGGAGACCAAAACTAGGGACCATAAATAGAAGATAGTCACTAATAAATCCAATAGAGAATTCAGGAGAAACTTATTTACCCAGAGAGTGGTTAGAATGTGAACTCACTACCACAGGGAGTGGTTGAGGTGAATAGCAGAGATACATTTAAAGGGAAGCTAGATAAACATATGAGGGAGAAAGGAATAGAAGGTTATGCTGATAGGGTTAGATGAAGAGGGTTGGAAGGAGGCCAGTGTGGAGCATAAACACTGGCATGGACCAGTTGGGCCGAATGGCCTGTTTCTGTGCTGTACATTCTATGTAATTCCCATCTAAAAAGGCCTGGAAGCGGTGTTAAAAACTAAGGTTTTAGGATAGACAAAGGAGTAAAATACCTCAGAAGGAAAGCATTTCCTCTTAAATGGAGAAACGTTCCACAACGTATTGTGGGGTTTGTAAAGGACAGTGGGTCTGCAAGCCAACTGCAATTATCTTTTCTTTAGGATTATGAGTTTTCTTAAAAAAGTACAATGTGCCTTTTGAAACCATTAAAACAGTAGCATTGTGACAGCTGAATGTCTGCTGTTTTTAATATCCCCAGAATTCAGATAGAAACATAGAAGATAGGAGCAGGAGTAGGCCATTCGGCCCCTCTAGCCTGCTCCGCCATTCGATGAGATCATGGCTGATCATCCAAACTCAGTACCCTGTACCTGCCTTCTCCCCATATCCCTTGATACCTTTAGCTTTAAGAAATATATCTAACTCATTCTTGAATATATTTAATGACTTGGCCTCAACTACCTTCTGTGGTAGAGAATTCCACAGGTTCACCACTCTCTGGGTGAAGAAATTCTTCCTCATTTCTGTCCTAAATGGCTTACCCGTTATCCTTAGATTATGACCCCTGGTTCTGGACTCTCCGACCATCGGGAACATTCTTCCTGCATCTAGTTTGTCAAGACCTGTCAGAATTTTATATGTTTCGATGAGATCCCCTCTCATTCTTCTATACTCCAGCGAGTATAAGCCCAATCGACCCAATCTCTCCTCATATGTCATTCCTGCCATCCCAGGTATCAGCCTTGTGAATCTTCGCTGAACTCCTTCCATGGCAAGAACATCCTTCCTCAGATAAGGCGACCAAAACTGCACACAGTACTCAAGGTGTGGTCTCACCAAGGCCCTGTACAACTGCAGCAGGACATCCCTGTTCCTATACTCAAACCCTTTCGCTATGAAGGCCAACATACCATTTGCCTTCTTCACCGCCTGCTGCACCTGCATGCTTACCTTCAGCGACTGGTGCACAAGGACACCCAGGTCTCGTTGCACTTCCCCTTCTCCCAATCTATTGCCATTCAGATAATAGTCTGCCTTTCTGTTTTTGACACCAAAGTGGATAACCTCGCATTTATCCACGTTATATTGCATCTGCCACACTTCTGCCCACTCACCCAACCTGTCCAAATCATCCTGGAGTTTCTCGGTATCCTCCTCGCAGCACACACTCCCACCCAGCTTTGTGTCATCTGCAAACTTGGAGATATTACATTTTGTTCCCTTATCCAGATCATTAATGTATATTGTGAATAGCTGGGGTCCAAGGACCGATCCCTGCGGTACCCCACTAGTCACTGCTTGCCCAAAATTTCTTGCAGTATCCCCTTAGGAAAAAAAAGCTGTTCCAAGTCACATCTTTGCACCAGTTCTCACCTGCATCTTGTGACTGGATTGGCATGGAATGCCTGGACACCGGGGAACGGTATGGAGGGGTCTTCTTGTTTGACTGCAGTGCAGCCGTAGATATGTCCTGGTGACTCTCCCATCGACTCTGCCCAGGGAAAATATACAAGAAAAGAAATCCATTCAACATTTTAAGCTATGTTTTTGTGGCCATCCTCAAAAAAGACTGCAGCACGTGAGAGAAACAATACGTTAGAATTTCCCTTTTTCTCAGGGTGGGGGCACTGAGCTAATTTTTAAGGGGAACACAGGTGGAGATGAGGCTCTCCATTCAAGTCATTTAAGTCCCTTGGAGCACCATACACTAGATAAGAGGGGTGGCTCTATAACTAACTCCTACAAGATGCACCAAGGCCACTGCAGCAATTTCACTCCCTACTTGTGTACGTGTTTGATCGTGTGTGTTTGAGTGGAAAGAAGAGGAGAGAGGCATAGAACATGTGCATGTCTGGATTAGAAAGTCACCCCATGCAGAATTCAAAGGCATATACCCAAGTTCTAGTATTCCCATCAAAGCTAGGAAATAGCCATGGCGCATCGCAAGTGTATCAATGTTTTCATTCTACTTCCAAAACACTGCAATTTGGACAAGACACTGCACGTCATAATTAACTGTAAAAAGAAAACGATTGCAACAGTTTTGATTAATATATTAAGACATTTAAAGAAGTCTTTTATAGGCAAACATTTTTTCAATATTTACTGGATCCTTAACCATCACAAGATCAAACCTGGAGCTGCAATTACAACAAATGTTGATGGAGCGAATGCCAGAAAGCCCCTTCCCACTAACTGATTCTTAATTCTATTCATTTTGAAGTAATGCTGATTTTATGAATCCAATGTATGAACTGCAAAGTTACTTCATATTTGAAGTGAGTAGTGCAGATATCAAGTTCATTTTTCAAATCAGCAGCCAACTTTGGTTACTGGACACAATTTTCAGTAGGCAAACAGTGATCGGTTGACGATGATTGTCTGCACCCTTAACACAAGTTGACAACAAAAAAGAGGCCAGTGCCCGAGGGATATTGCAATTACAATGCAATTGGGGGTGATGCTTCCAACACAATATGCATCAAAGGCATGAATCAGCCTAAGCACTTCATACTCATAAGCAATGTTCGCTTTAATTTTTTGGGGGTGCACGGTTCCTTTAACGGGCTGCGCGGCCCATTCAAATTTCCGCGCATGCGCTGTTTTTCCATTGTGAAGCCGGCAAGCAGCCTGCGTGGGACCTCCAGAGCGCTGCGCAGCCACTTAACAGGAACATTGCTCGTAGAGGGAACACAGTGGTTTATCAAAGCTTCACGGCTCCCATGATTTTGTATCCCCCAGGTGCTCAACTGTTGGTTAATGGCAGCATGTGCTGGGATACATTTAACCGGAATTGTACCACTCCCAACTGTAAGTTCACCATGCAGTAGAGATGTAGGAATTAACTAAAAATGTCAAGGTTTGATTATTCAGAAGTTATTCCTTGGTGCAGTTTAATAATTTCATAATTTAATAAATGCTCTGTGTTATACTAATTGCAGGAACATAGTTACCTTGTTACGTTCAAGACTTGATCTTGCACTGAGGTCATGACGGCTCCCAGACAACTTTAAAAACAAAGGTTCAAAAGAAGCACAAGTTATTTCAGCTCCGTGAAAACTATTAAGGCATCATGATAGGTCAGAACATGCAAACTACCAGAGAAATTAAATAAATACTTAGTTTCTGTCTTCACGGAGGAAGACACAAAAAACCTCCCAGAAATACAAGAAAACCAAGGGTGTGGCAAGAATGAGGAACTTAAAGAAACTACTATTAGTAAAAAAACAGTACACTGTACTAGCAAAATGAATGGGACTAAAAGTCGATAAATCCCAAGGACCGGATGACCTACATCCTAGGGTTTTGAAAGAGGTGGCCATTGGGATAGTGGACACATTGGTTGTCATCTTCAAAAATTCTATAGATTCTGGAACGGTTCCTGCAGATTGGAGGATAGCAAATGTAACCTCGCTATTTAAGAAAGGAGGGAGAGAGAAAACAGGGAACTACAGACCTGTTAGCCTCACATCAGTAGTTGGGAAAATGCTGGAATCTATTATAAAGGATGCAATAACTGGGCACTTAGAAACTAATAGTACGACTGGGCAGAGTCAACATGGATTTATGAAAGGGAAATCCTGTTTAACAAACCTATTGGAGTTCTTTGAGGATGTAACTAGTGAAGTAGACAAAGGGGAACCGGTAGATGTGGTGTATTTGGATTTTCAGAAGGCCTTCGATAAGGTCCCACACAAGAGGTTGGTGAACAAAGTTAGGGCACATAAAATTGGGGGTAATATACTAGCGTGGATTGAGAATTGGTTAACAGACAGAAAACAAAGAGTAGGGATAAACGGGTCTTTTTCAGGATGGCAGGCTGTGACTAGTGGGATACCGCAAGGATCGGTGCTTGGGCCCCAGCTATTCACAATCTATATCAATGATTTGGATGAGGGGACTAAATGTCACATTTCCAAATTTGCTGCTGATACAAAGCTAGGTGGCAGTGTCAGTTGTGAAGAGGATGTGAAGAGGCTTCAAGGGGATCTCGACAGGCTCAGTGAGTGGGCGAGAACATGGCAGATGGAATATAATGTGGATAAATGTGAAGTTATCCACTTTGGTAGAAAAAACAGAAAGGCAGAGTATTTCCAAAACAGTGAAAGATTGGGGAATGCAGATGCTCAAAGGGACCTGGGTGTCCTTGTACATGAGTCACTGAAAGTGAATGTGCAGGTGCAGCAAGCCATTAGGAAGGCAAATGGCATGCTGGCCTTCATTACAAGAGGATTTGAGTACAGGAGTAAAGAAGTCTTACTCCAATTATATAGGGCCTTGGTGAGACCACACCTGGAGTACTGTGTACAATTTTGGTCTCCTTACCTAAGGAAGGATATACTTGCCATAGAGGGAGTACAACGAAGGTTCACGAGATTGATTCCTGGGATGGCGGGACTGTCGTATGAGAAGAGATTGAGTAAACTAGGCCTGTATTCTCTTGAATTCATAAGAATGAGAGGGCATCTCATTGAAGCATACAAAATTATTACAGGGCTTGATAGGTTGAATGCTGGGAGAATGTTTCCCTTGGCTGGGGAGTCTAGAACCAGGGCCACAGCCTCAGGATAAAGGGTAGGCCATTCAGGACTGAGATGAGAAGAAATTTCTTCACACAGAGGGTGGTGAATCTTTGGAATTCTCTACCCCAGAGGGCGGTGGAGGCTCAGTCATTGGGTATATTCAAAACAGAAGAAGTCGATAGATTTCTGACTAGTAAGGGCATCAAAGGATATGGCGATAAGGCCGGTGAATGGAATTGAGGCAGATGATCAGCCATGATCTCACTGAATGGCGGAGCAGGCTCGAAGGGCTAAATGGCCTACTCCTGCTCCTATTTATGTTATGTTCAAACCTGGACTACGACAGTGAGAAAGATCAGAGGGGTTGAAATTGTATTGTGCAGCATTTTTAATAAACATATTAAAGTGCTTGTTAAAATAGCAGAAGGGAGGTAGGGGTCAGAACTTGGTGTTGCTTGGGGAAAGTCCACAATGAAATAATCATGCAAGGGCTCTTGATATATTGGCCTGGATGGGCTGAATGGCCTTTTCTCACTCTGGAGTTTATGTTCATAGATATACTGGGCACACAATATTTTCCCAGTAGATAACTCGATTAATATTTTACAATAAATTGGCAGCGGGGACATCACAATTTCTATTCCTTGTGTTAGCATCATCATTCGTCAAGGACATTGACCATTTCCCTTGTAACTGCTCTCAGTTCATTATTCTCTATGGTAACACTTCATGTCAACTTTGCCAACGACATGATGAGATTTTTATTGCAATATTTTGCAGCATTGCTTACGCTGCATTAGCAGTTCAATGACCAGCAAATGATGCTTCATTCATAGAATCTTACAGCACAGAAGGAAGCCAGGGGGTCTGTCACACCTGTATCGGCTCTCTGAAAGAGCTAGCCACTTAGTTCTACTACTCTGCCCTTCCCCCACACTCTTTAAATTTTTTTAATAATCAAACATTTATCCTCTTACCTTTGAAAAGCTATTATGGATTTTGCTTTCACCACTGTTTCTCATAGGACATTCCACATTCCAACAAGCCCATGTGTAAAAAAAATTCTCCTAGCCTCTCCCTTCATTCTCTTGGTGATGACAGTAAACTTATGTCCTCCAGTTACCGACGCACTGGTCAATGAAAAGAGTTTACCCCGATTACCTGATCAAAATCTTTCATTTATTTTGAAGGGCCCACTTTGGAGAGTCAGCTTAAAGCCGGCCCCTGGAGTCACAGCTAAACACCGTAATGCAATCCTACCTTTTTCAAGCGAAGTAGACATTTCCATCAAACCTACACTGATGGGTGAGATGTTACCCACATCCTGACATTCAAAGGTCTCAAGTGAAATTAATCTTGGGACAGTTGAACTGGACAAAAATCCATCACATGGAACGTTCCTCAGTTTATTAACTTTTGGTGCTAAGCTAGCAGTCTCAAATTGACAGACTGAAGCACGATACTCCTGGAAACATGGTGTAAAGCACATTCCAGTCCTAGCCCCACACAGGCGCGGAGGAAAAATAACTTCGAGTCATACCCGGTTGACGTTTGGAGAGCTGATGCACCTTCTGGTCAGTTTACGCTTTGCATTTAATTGTTCTTTTACTGCAACTTCCTGTTCACAAAACACAGCAAAGAAACAACACAACATGGCATCAGGACAAGGACAAGACCAGACAACACAACAGAAAGAGAAATCTGCAGCTCCACAATGTAAATGGAAGAGTTCATCACATAAGCAGCAAGCAAGCAGCTAGTCTTTCAATATGTGTACTCCTTTTGCCAATTTCCCCCCTCCTTCTCTCCTGTTAGCACTGCCCTGCTGGAGTGCAATTCCACAAATGCTGATCAGCTTCTCACCATGTAGCTTCGTATGTGAGCTCTTAACCACAGGCGCTTGTAGGCTATTCAACCAATTGGGCAGAGAAATGGGGGGGGAGCATCACGTTGAGCCAAATTCTGTTCTCATCCAACAAATACACTTTTCAGCAGGAGTCCCTGGGCAGCGTAGGAACAGGAGTAGGCCATTCAGCCCCTCGAGCCTGTTCCACCATTCAGTTAGATCACGGCTGATCTGTATCTTAACTCCATTTACCCGTCTTGTTTCCCTATCCCTAAATACCCTTGCCTAATAGAAAGGTGGAGAAGAAAAAAAGCTCCAGCTGCTTTTGCTCCTCTCTAATTCCATCCTTGCTAATCTCCATTGGTTCCCTGCCCGCCAATGCACCATTCAGAGTCCTTACGCTCGTCTACAAATTCCTCAGTAGCTTCACCCCACACTGCAACCTCTTCCAGCTCTATGTCCTGTTCTGTAACTTTAATTCCTCCAACTCCCTTGCTCCACTCAAAGCTTTCAGACATCTCAGGACTTACTTTCTGGAACCAGCTCCCTGAACAACTTTGTTTTTCTACTTTTATTACCACCGTTAAAAGTCAACTGCAGCTCCCAATCTTTAAAACCATGTTTTTGGACACGACTCCTCATGTCTGCTCTCTCTCCTTTGAATGTTCATTATTTTAAAGGTGCGATATAAATGCAAGCTGTTTGAGCTTGAGATGGTAAATGAAAGCAGAAGTTGGTTAATTCCATCTGCCAATTTTCGGCTGTGAATTGATTTTGTTTGATGATCTAGTGCATGTCTACTGGGCTCTGTTTACTTGTTAAAGTGCTCCAGTTTCCACATGCCCGACAAACATAAATACCATAGGCCAGTCGTCTTCTGCTGAACTGAATTTAAGCAGAGTCACAAGTAAATTTTCAGCAGCTAGAAAGAAAATGTACCACCCACTACTCTAAGATTTTCTCCACCAGTAGCTTCACCCCTCTCTTTTCTTCCCTTTCTCACCTCTAGCCCAGCCATCTTCAGCTGCTTCATCAATGACCTTCCCTCCAACATAAGATCAGAAATGGGGGTGTTTGCTGATGACTGCACAGTGTTCAGCGCCATTCGCAACTCCTCAGATAATGAAGCAGTCCATGCCCGCATGCAACAAGACCTGGACAACATTCAGGCTTGGGCTGATACGTGGCAGGTAACATTCGCGCCACACAAGTGCCAGGCAATGACTATCTCCAACAAGCGAGAATCTAACCACCACCCCATGACATTCAACGACATTACCATCGCAGAATCCCTCACCATTAACATCCTGGGGGTCACCATTGACCAGAAACTTAACTGGACCAGCCACATAAATACTGTGGCAACAAGAGCAGGTCAGAAGCTGGGTATTCTGCGGCGAGTGTCTCACCTCCTGACTCCCCAAAGCCTTTCCACCATCTACAAGGCACAAGTAAGGAGTGTGATGGGATAGTCTCCACTTGCCTGGATGAGTGCAGCTCCAACAACACAAGAAGTTTGACACTATCCAGGACAAAGCAGCCCGCTTGATTGGCACCCCATCCACCACCTTAAACATTCACTCACTCCACCACCTGCATACCGTGGCTGCAGTGTGTACCATCTACAAGATGCACTGCAGCAACTCGCCAAGGCTTCTTCGGCAGCACCTCCCAAACCCGCGACCTCTACCACCTAGAAGGACAAGGGCAGCAGGTGCATGGGAACACCACCACCTCCAAGTTCCCCTCCAAGTCACACACCATCCTGACTTGGAAGTATATCGCCGTTCCTTCAGCGTCACTGGGTCAAAATCCTGGAACTCCCTACCTAACAACACTGTGCGAGTACCTTCACCACATGGACTGCAGTGGTTCAAGAAGGCGGCTCACCACCACCTTCTCAAGGGCAACTAGGGATGGGCAATAAATGCTGGCCTTGCCAGCAATGCCCACATCCCATGAATGAATTAAAAAAAAAAATCATAATACAGGAAACTTTCGTTTATCCGGCATCGACGGGACCGGCGTGGTGCCGGTTTATCGAAAGTACCGGATAACAGAGAGTTATATCTACCGAGGCTATTTTTAACAAAGAGACTCCAAGCAGCACGGGAGAATCTACTCATGCTACTGCAATGTTTCGGACTTGCGACAGCGCCAGGAGGCCGAGTAGTGGCACTTTTGAAAAGTACCCCTACTGACTAAATCGGCGTTCGCGGACTCGGACTCGGACTCGGGATCGGCAACATTGCCGGTTATTTGAGAGGATTTTTCGGAGCACTCGGCGTTCGCGGAGACTCGACTGCGACTCGGCAACATTGCCGGTTATTTGAGAGGAGTTTTCGGAGGATGATTTTTTGCCGGTTAAGCGAGAATTCCGGATATTTGGGTGCCGGATAAACGAAAGTTTCCTGTAGTTTAGTCCCAGTGAACTCTGGTCTTTGTGCTGCATTTGCAACAACTTAAGTTCCAGGTTGTTCTTTCTCCCTCACAATGGTTCAAGATATACCAGGATAAGACTATCTCATCCTTAGAGTAGCATGGAAAAGGACAAGCTAATATTCAAATGCAGAATGCTGACAGACACACTATGAACATGTGGATGGTTCAGACAGTGCCATCGTAAAAAGGGAGTCAGCGCCTTGAGAGAAACAGAAGCTTAGGACATTTGGTGAACATGACAGTTTTAAAATGTTGATGCAAGACACCAATCTACACAGATAAATGGATGAACAACTCCATTAAAAAATAACATTTTGCTTAGACAGTGATGGCAAATGGGAGCTAAAAGTTCAGAAGAGTTAAAAACACACAAAAACAACTTGTAGAAAAAAACATATATATTCCAGATTTAATTTTTTTTTTTACAACAGACTGCCAGCACTGATGTGCAAGTCCCATGCCAAGCTCACACCCAATAAAACTTCTGCACAGCTGCAATTTAGCAACAGATTTTATACCTCAAAGTGCACCTTTCCAATGATTGTTGGCTCATACTCCAGTCTTGCCTTTATGCTCCTACTGACGACGTTCACACACTCACTGGCCCTGCCCCTGCCCCACCATCTCTGCCTCCTGACTGAACTAAAAATCAATCACTACTACATTGAAACTTTGATTATCTGAGATTTCATGATCTAGGAGCTGGGACCTACTGTTTTATTGGTGCCCGGCTGGATAGAGCCACTGACAATACACAGCTGATCCACCAGTTCATAGCTCCCCTTTGGATCAGCTCTCAAATCTTCAGCTGGTCTGGCCACTCAAGTCTCAGGCGAGTGCATTAGAAAGCCATGAACTGGAAGATCAGCTGCACAGCCCCAGATAATCTTATTGGGCAGAAATAACAAGAGACTGGAGGGGGCTGAAGGAGGGTGGGGAGAAGCAGAGCAGTGTACAGCAATTTACACTTCATTATCCACCAGCTTCGATTATGTGCCGGGGAGCCACCTCCAACACAATGGATAATCGAGGTTCCACTGTAATTAAAATGATCGGCTATTCCTATGGAGCAGCTGATTTTTGATCGACACACACACACACACAAAATTACAAATCAAAGTAACATCTGGCAACTATTTTAATACTAAACCTTGCTTACATTTCAGTCCCCCTTTTTCTGAACTTTAACCTTCCATGCTTGTGCAGACACCATGCAGGTGCACAAGTACTAAAAGATACTGGGGGAAAAATTCAGTTGGTTGCGCCTCCCGTTAGCGCCTTAAGAGGGCGCTAATGGGGCGCAAAGCATCTAGCGCCCAGGCGCGGCGATGTTTGCGCCGCTCGCGAAATTAACTAGACATTTTGCGGCGGTGCTAAACACTACCGCCACGATCTCCTGCGCCGGCAGATCGTGACGTCAGTCGAGTGCGCAACGCCCCGGAGCGGATATTGAGTGGCGCCCCCTGCCTTACCGCCTGCCGCTAGCAACGACAGGTTGAGGGGAGCGTTTTGCAGTCAGGAAGGGACTGGGGGAGCGCTATTTAAAGGCGACCGCTTCCTGCCTTTTATTGTTGGTGACATTTTTGAACCAGGCATTGAGAGAGAGAGAGAGAGAGAGAGAGAGAGAGACTGACTTCTGGAGAGATTCAACGCTGTGTGAAGGAGTTTTGGGTATTGAGCAGCACTTTGCAGGTTCATTTTGATTTGCCCTTCCTTGTATCTATTTAGAAGAGACTGTGGGGGCTGCACTCTGAGCTCTTTCCCTGGTACTCTCCATTGTTCTTTCCAGCAGATTTGATGTGCAGGTCTCTCCAGGCCGAGATTCAAGGCTGCAATGAGCAGGATGTGGATGGAAAGCAAGATCAACCCTCCCCTTTAAGAACTGGCCCGTGCCATTGTGTGTGTGTTCCATTGCTGACTGACATCATATGAGCTTCGCCAGCGCTCTGAGGTAGCGCCTCGCTCCTCGGCCTTTGCGCCTTAAGACAGGTGTGAAGCGCCTGATTTAGCGCTCCAATCACCTCCAGGGGCGATAAAAGTCAAGTTTGCAGTCGGTGGCGATAATTAGCGCCAGGCGCTAATCTTTGCGCCCGGCCGATAATTGCGCCCCAAATGAGGCGATACTGAATTCCTCCCCCAGTATGTCCACAAGTTTTAAAAACGGAAATTGAAGAGGGGGAATACATGAGCCTGATCAGTTTCTTTCCTCTTGGCAAAATTCACCTGACGCAGGCGGTCCAGAGTGAGGATATTCTCCACTGCCAGTACACTGCGGAGGTACTTCTCGATGTACGCTTCTTTCTCGGCAGACTCCGCATTTTCCAACTCTGCTGCCATTCGTGCCAGAGTTTCGCGGTCCTCAGATGCCTGGGCATCCTGGGAAACAGAAAGGAAAAGCCCAAATCATTCACACTACCCACAACCTTGTCCGAAGACAAACCATGAAAAAAAAAATTAAAAAGAGCTTTTATTTTAGTTTCTGCTAAAATAGATTTATTGATCAGTAAAATCGGAGGCTGTGCTCCAAAATCATATAGTGCTCTGATCAGGCTGCACCTTCAATACTGATCACTTAGGCACATGAAAAACCGTCAGTCGACCTTCTACCTAGTGTCAGAGGACTTCGTTAAGAGGAAAAGTAGAAACACAAACTCTTCAGCTTCAACAGGAGAAGTCAAATAGAGGCAGAGGGGGCAAAAGCAAGGACGTTACGCTAAACCTTTATAAATCACTGGTTAGGTCTCAGCTGGAATAGTGTGTCCAATCCTAGGCACCACACTTTAGGAAACATGTCAAGGCGTTGGAATGGGGATTTACTAGAATGATACCAGGGCTGAGCGACTTCAGTTATGTGGAGAGACTGGAGAAGCTGGGATTGTTCTACTTAGAGGTTATGGGGAGATTTAATAGAGGTGTTCAATATTATGAAGGATTTTGATAGGGTAGATAGGGAGAAATTGTTCTGGCAGGAGGGTCGTTAACCAGAGGACACAGATTTAAGGTAATTGGCAAAAGAACAAGGAGAGAGATGAAGAGAATTATTTTTTTTTTTTTAAAACGCAGCGAGTTATGATGATCTGGAGTGAAAGGGTGGTGGAAGCAGATTCAATAGTAACTTCCAAAAGGAAATTAGATGAAAATAAACCAAAGGCTTTGGTGCATTTTGTTTATGCTGTAAAGTTATAGATCCTGCTGTTTTAAATACTGACTCCAATTGTAATCTGCGACAGTGAACTGATGCAGCTCTTGACACTCTACCTGCCTCCACAGGATAGAGATATGGGTCAGAATTCTCTACATGTGAGTGACGGATCTCTAATGGGTCATCAAGGTGTGTGTGTGTGTGCACTTTTCAGTTAGGGTAGCTTCCCCCAAGAAGCAAGTTACGCTCTGGAGTTGTTTCATAACCCAAAATAATGCACATCACACAGAAAGTTAAAACTTACCTGCATTTATAATCACTTACTTTGCATTTAGTGGCTATTGCAGTCTCCCTGCAATTATGTTCGATGGAAAAGAATGATGTGAGAATGCAGAGTGCTGAGTTATAGAATCTTACAGCACAGAAGGAAAACATTCGGCCCATCGTGCCTGTGCCGGCTCTCTGAAAGAGCTCTCCAATTAGTCCCACTCCCCTGCTCTTGCCCCAATAGCCCTGTAAATGTTTCCATTTCAAGTATATATCCAATTCCCTTTTGAAAGTTACTATTGAATCTGCTTCCATCACCCCTTTCAGGTAGTGCATTCCAGATCATAACTCGATGCAGAAAAATAATTGCTCATCGCCCCCTTGGTTCTTTTGCTAATTATCTTGCATCCGTGCCCTCTGGTTACCGACCTTCCTGCCAGTGGAAACAGTCCTCCCGATCTACTCTATCAAAACCCTTCATGATTTCCACAGCGTGAGTTCCACAGCGTGACTTCCACACTGCCCTAAAACAACTTTTGATTAGTGTATACATTACATGCAGCTAATGTTTTACCTAGAAGACATGCAGGCAGCATTACACATTTTTGTTAATCAGCCTTCCCTGGGGCATTCCTTTCATTATTTACAACATACACAGACACAGAATATAATTTTGTCTGAAGACCCTGTTATGCAATATCCACAAACAGCAGTCGTAAAGGGTTACACTTCTTTTTTTAAAAAAAAAACACCTCACAAAACAACATCAAGCCGTGATATTGATCACTTACGTACCTCTGGAATATTGGAAACCATCTCAAAGGTCACTCCACACGCATTAAGTGTACTTCTGTAGGACATTCTTCTCAAGAAGTTTTGTGCAAAACTCTGAAATTATATATATTTTTTTAATATAAAAGATACATATCAATATGTTCCACCCCAGTCCACCCAGATCAGGCAGTAGTTGCAAATCAACCCAAACTATATGAACACCACAGACTTGGAGTCTGAATGGCACATTTCACACTGGGCAGTGCCTTTATAAACTGAGCCATCTGGGCGGCCTGTCTTAAACATTCAATTAGAAATGGCCAGCTCGCCATTTTGAATTCACCCCTACTTTCTGCACTGAATCCAGGAACTAAGTAAAATGAGGAAAACGCTCTAATTTTATCAAGACCACTTGATGACTTTCTCCCAACTGTACCTGTCGGGTGTAAACATTTACACAGATGCGCTTGCGTAACACCAGCTGCATGTCGGCGGGATGGCTAAGCTGCACCACAGTCTTCACGATGAGGAAAACCCGTTCGTCAGCTGGAGTCCCTTTGCTCAGGGACGCACAGTTATGGACATTGGAGTCCCAGGAAGCCTCTGCTTTCACCTTTTGGAAACAATTTAAAGAAAGAATCAGTGTGTAGCATTTACCACGTATAAATTTCTAGTCCATCTTACAGCAAATTACTAAAAAGGAAAAGTCCAAGTATGAAACAGTAGACATTATAAAACTTTACCAGATACCAGGGAATGATTTCAAAGCAATAATGGCCCAAAATTTGCAATCGGGATGACGGCGATTTGGCAACGTTCGCTGTCATTCTGCCTTTGAAACTGACCACAACTTCTGGATTTGGCACATACCAGGAAATCCTGAAGTTGCGGTCGGTCATTGACAACTCTGAAACAGGCTGCGCTGTGCAACTCCCCGCATCACCCACGCCCCCACCCCACCAGCCCCCCTTCCACCCCCCCACCGAGCCGGCACTCTAATTTTTTTTTTAGTCCATCTTTATTTCAGGTTTGCCTTTTCCCCATGTGAGAACCCCGATTTTTTTTGCTCTCTCTAACATTTTTTAAAAATTAGAATTTTAAGAGCTTACTCATTTCCTTGTTCACTGTCTGCGAGAATTTTGCATTTTGATTGGCAGTTAGACAGCTCGCACAGGGGATCCCCACTATACTTTGTTGATTTGAATTGAATGTCAAGAGAACCTGAAGTTCTCGACACAGAGTTCGCGAAATCCTTGTGCGAATCATACTTCGGGGCCAGCGGCGAATGCCTTTGTTTCGCCGCTAACCGCAAATTCCGGGCCATTCTCACTGAGATGAGATTTGGACAGTGGTGCTCAGCATAGGGCACTATCGTTCAGTCACAAGTTAGGGACTAACATATAAGTTCAATCCTCGTTCCATTTAGCTTTGCTCTTGCAGTTTGGTAAAAGAATTTTAATCCCTTGATTAGATTGAAGTTTTGCTATAATTTTATGCTGGGCCTGATTCAGTTTTGGGTTCATTATATACCAATGGAGAAATAAGTTGCAACAGCTGTAAAATTCTCAGTCCATAGACGTTAGGTTATCCTTCACTTCTTTCCTAAATTCGCCTCCTTCCCCTCCCACCCTGCAAAACAAAATCTTAATGTCACCCATCACAAGGCCAGGTGTGATTCCTGATCCTTTCTGGCTACAGACATCTTTGTCAACTTCGCTATCTCCCTTCCTGCCTTCAACAACCACTTAAAAAACATTTCTCCCTCAAATTTCCTTTCCTTTCTTGCTTTGCTCTCCAACTTTCTGCCTTGTTTTGTGCTTGGAGAAGTTTATTTTATTTGAGGAGCGCTATATAAATTGTAGGGTTATATCACCTCTGTGTCATGATGTTTTGCAATCTGCAGTTCAAAAATTTCATCATTATCTTCATCTACAAGGCTGGCATCCAGTGCACCAGGTTCTGGCCCATCCAGATCCTCCCGGGAGCTGAAGTCGTCTGCTAAAGGTGGGCAAAAAACAAAGAAGTGGAGAAACAGCACGAACCTTAATCTAAATAAAAGGGATAACATTTGTTGAGTGTTGGTAATGATTATTTTTTTATTTATATCCATATCCGCCCCCCCAGTTAATGACACGCCTCCCTTGTGTCCACAATTTCCTCATTGATAGGGAGAGGAAATTGTTCTAGCTGCATACACGCCCACGGGCTTGGCAAAATGAAGATCACCAGGAGAAAGGAATGAGCAATGTGGAAAGGCATTTATTGCTTGCCCGGTTTCTCTTCACCCTTTCCCTCCAAACAACTCGGGACTGAGAAACCTGACTTTGTGCAAGTGGCATTTTAGAGCAGGAGCCAAACGGAGTGGCAGCTAAGCACATTCCCATGGGTAAAAGAAGAAATTAGATCAGGGGCAAATTCAGTCTGGCAAGGAATGCCTTGGGTGGGGAAATGTGTTAAGGGTGGACTCAGCAGGTGTCCACTTAACCCCAGTACTCAGATGGTCTTGGCGGACAACTGACACACTTGTACATTGTAAAGTACCAGACCCACAGCAATGTGGTTGACTCTTAACTGCCCTCGAAAATGGTCTAGCAAGTCACTCAGTCGTACAGATCCGCTACAAAAAACAATAAGAGGAAAAAAAACGGACGGCCCACCCGGCATCGGCACACCCAGCCCAGTCGACCCTGCAAAGTCCTCCTCACGAATATCTGGGGACTTGTGCCAAAATTGGGAGAGCTGTCCAACAGACTAGTCAAGCAACAACCTGACAGTCATATTCACAGAATCATACCTTTCAGCCAATGTCCCAAACTCCTCCATCACCATCCCTGGGTATATCCTGTCCCGATGCGGAGATGCCGGTGTTGGACTGGGGTGGACAAAATTGAGAGGTCGCACAACACCAGGTTATAGTCCACAGTTTTATTTGAAATCACAAGCGTTCGGAGCTATCGATTGCTCCTTCCTCAGGTGAAGTACTTCACCTGAGGAAGGAGCAATCGATAGCTCCGAAAGCTTGTGATTTCAAATAAAACTGTTGGACTATAACCTGGTGTTGTGCGACCTCTCAATTATATCCTGTCCCACCAGAGGAGGCAGCACAGTAGTACACAGTCGGAACGGAGTGGCTTGAGAGTTCTCAACATTGACTGTCTCATGGCTTCAGGTCAAGAATGCGCAACGAAACCTCCTGCTGATTCCCACCTACTGCCCTCCCTCAGCTGATGTATCAGTACTCCTCCATGTTGAACACCACTTGGAAGAAGCACTGAGAGTAGCAAGGGTGCAGAATGTACTCTGGGTGGGGGACTTCATTATCCATCACCAAGAGTGGCTCGGTAGCACCACTACTGACCGAGCCCCGAAGGACATAGCTGCCAAAGTGGGTCTGCGGCAAGTGGTGAGAGAACCAACATGAGGGAAAAACCTATTTGACCTTGTCCTCACCAATCCACCTGTCGCAGATGCATCTGTCCACAACAGTATTGGTAGGAGTGACCACCACACAGTCATTGTGGAGACAAAGTCCCGTCTTCACAGAGGACACCCTCCATCATGTTGTGTGGCACTACCACCGTGCTAAATGGGACAGATTCAGAACAGATCTAGCAGCTCAAAACTGGGCATCGATGAGGCGCTGTGGGCCATCAGCAGCAGCAGCAGCAGAATTGTATTCCACCACAATTTGTAACCTCATATCCCAGCATATCCCTCACTCTACCATTACCATCAAGCCAGGGGACCAACCCTAGTTCAATGAGGAGTGCAGGAGAGCATGCCAGGAGCGGCACCAGGTGTACCTAAAAATGTGGTGCTAACCTGGGGAAGCTGCAACACAGGACTATATTCTATATCCATGCTAAACAGCGGAAGTTAAGCGATCCCACAACCAACGGATCATATCAAAGCTCTGCAGTCCTGCCACATTCAGTCATGAATGGTGGTGACAATTAAACAACTAACAGGAGGAGGGGGGTCTGTGAATATCCCCATCCTCAATGATGGCGGGGCCCAGCAGGGAAGTGCAAAAGATAAGGCTGAAGCGTTTGCAACCATCTTCAGCTAGAAGTGCCGAGTGGATGATCCATCTCGGCCTGCTCCTGAGGTCCCCACCATTACAGATGCCAGTCTTCAGCCAATTCGATTCACTCCACGTGACATTAAGAAATGGCTGAGCGCACTGGATACAGCAAAGGCTATGGGCCCCGACAACATCCCGGCTCGTGCTGAAGACTTCTGCTCCAGAACTAGCCGCACCTCTAGCCAAGCTGTTCCAGTGCAGCTGCTACACTGGCATCTACCCAACAATGTGGAAAACTGCCCAGGTATATCCTGTCCTCAAAAAGCAGGACAAATCCAATCCAGCCAATTACCGCCCCATCAGTCTACTCTCAATCATCAGCAAAGTGATGGAAGGTGTCATCGACAGTGCTATCAAGCGGCACTTACTCATCAATGCGCAGTTCGGGTTCCGCCAGGACCACTCGGCTCCAGACCTCATTACAGTTTTGGTCCAAACATGGACAAAAGAGATGAATTCCAGGAGGTAGGCGAGAGTGATTGCCCTTGACAACAAGGCAGCATTTGACCGAGTGTGGCATCAAGGAACCCTAAGAAAACTGAAGTCAATGGAAATCGGGGGAAAACGCTCCACTGGCTGGAGTTATACCTAGCACAAAGGAAGATGGTTGAGGTTGTTGGAGGTCAATCATCTCAGCCCCAGGACATCGCTGCAGCAGTTCCTCAGGGCAGTATTCTATGCCCAACCATCTTCAGCTGCTTCATCAATGACCTTCCCTCCATCATAAAGGACAGAAGTGGGGATGTTCGCTGATGATTGCACAGTGTTCAGTGCCATTCGCAACTCCTCAGATAATGAAGCAGCAAGACCTGGACAACATTCAGCCTTGGGCTGATAAGTAACATTCGTGCCACACGAGTGCCAGGCAATGACTATCTCCAACAAGCGAGAATCTAACCACCATCCCTTGACATTCAATGGCATGACCATCACCGAATCCCCCACTGTCAACATCCTGGGGGTCATCATTGACCAGAAACTTAACTGGACCAGCCACATAAATAATGTGGCTACAAGAGCAGGTCAGAGGCTAGGTATTCTACGGCGAGTGTCTCACCTCCTGACTCCCCAAAGCCTTTCCACCATCTACAAGGTACATGTCAGGTGGGTGATGGAACACTCTCCACTTGCCTGGATGAGTGCAGCTCCAACAACACTCAAGAAGCTCGACACCATCCAAGACAATGCAACCCGCTTGATTGGCACCCCATCCACCACCTTAAACATTCACTCCCTCCACCACCGGCGTACCGTGGCTGCAGTGTGTACCATCTACAAGATGCACTGCAGCAACTCACCAAGGCTTCTTCGGCAGCACCTCCCAAACCCGCGACCTCTACCACCTAGAAGGACAAGGGCAGCAGGTGCATGGGAACACCACCACCTCCAAGTTCCTCTGCAAGTCACACACCATCCTGACTTGGAAATATATCACTGTTCCTTCATCGTTGCTGGGTCAAAATCCTGGAACTCCCTCCCTAACAGCACTATGGGAGTACATTCATCACACGGACTGCAGGGGTTTAAGGCGGCGGCTCACCACCTCCTTCTCAAGGGCAATTAGGGATGGCCAATAAATGCTGGCTTTGCCAGCGACGGCCACATCCCAGAAACGAATGGAAAAAAAAAGTGCGTTTTAACCCTGACTGATGTGGCTCTGCCTCTAAGGCCCCTTGAAGCTGCCAGATGCTTGAAAAAAACTTTCCTTAGAGCAGAGGGGGCTAGGAGTATATTTGATAGATGTGTTAAAATCATGAAGTGTTTAGATAGAGTAAATAAAGAGAAACTGTTTCCAATGGCTGAAGGGTTGAGAAGCAGACGGCACAGATTTAAGGTGATTGCCAAAAGAACCAGAGGCGATATGAGGAAAAACTTTTTTACGCAACGAGTGGTTAGGATTTGGAATGCACTGCCTGATAGGGTGGTGGATACAGATTCAATAGTAGCTTTCAGGAGGGAATTGGCTAAATGCTTGAAGGAGAAAAAATTGCAAGGATATGGGCACAGAGCGGGGGAGTGGGACTAACTGGATTGCTCTTTGAAAGAGCCGGTGCAGACTCGATGGGCTGAATGACCTCCTTCTGTGCTGTACTATGATTCTATGATTCTCCCTCTGGCTATTGAGGAAAACATTTGTGGAATGGAGTAAGAAGATGGAACTTCCAGGACTCCCTGACACTCTGGAACCAATCTAATCCCTACAACACATGCTATTACTCTGCCTAGATAGGGTATTAACAGTGTTTGAAACCTAGAATTTAATTAGATCAGGAAGAAGAAAAATAATGGTCTCCACTCATTAAAATTCAGGCAGGTAGCATTATTACCATGGGCAAATGTATGTTAAGAACTTGTCAAAATGTTGTGTAAAAATTTAATAGTGAGCCTTAGTTAAGGAAATCTTCACTGCACAAATATGCAGCATCAAGGTAAGTGTGCTAACACTTTTGATTAATTTGTCAGGATATGAGTGACGCTGGTAAGATCACACGGATTGCCCATTCTCCAAATTTAAAAAAAGACATGCTTTATTTCCTCCCTGCAACTTAAGTAAGAAAACTATGAAAAAATTTACCATTTAGGTCAAGGAAAACAACAGGAACGTGTGTTTCCATTCCAGCTGCTGGGCTCCTGCAACAAATGCCAAAAAATACATCAATATAAAAGGGGATAAACAATGGAAAAAATGATGGAAATACAGAATTTGATCCCCAAACCACTGGCTAAAACTTCAGAATTCAGTGCAATAAAAATTACATTTGACCCAGTTACTATAAAACTATGGCTCTAATTCTAAATGGATGGAATTGCAGAACGCAATTCTTAAAACACTGGTAAAAAATCTTGGAATTCCATGTAATAAAAAACACAGAATTTGATTTATTCAAGTCACCATAAATCAGTGGCCCTGGGGATAAGGTAATTTGGCTGGACCTATCGTGGCCATTATGGCTGTACTTTTGAGCTCATTACTACTGAATGTTGCGGCTGACCCCATCAATTTGAAGTCACCTAATTCGAACTACTGGATAATTTAAATGTACAACTTCTAATTTGAATTTCTGAATAATCTGAATTTTGGGGGGTCAAAAATCAACCTGAAATCATCACTAGACAGTCCTGCAATACAAATTATTTTCTGCTCAAAATTGAATATTTACCTCAGCTTACGTTAACACGGCAGAAGACATACTGGCCATTAACAACTGATTTATTCTTGACTGCAACTGCACAATGGTTAACTTCTTCAGGTTGAATCTAATTGCACATTCGCATTTGAGTCCACTGGCCCAATGCTGAAAGAAACATCCCTGCAAAGATCATGGCACACTTTAAATGTAACCTATGAGAGAGACCTTTGGCAAAAGGAGGGGAGTAAGAGAAATGATCATACCCCATTTTTTTCTGCAAGAAAGAAAAGGCGCCTGCAATTTTGAAGTTATTTAGTCTGCCAAAAACACAAGGATTTTATTTATTTTTTTAAATCATTTTCTGGACGAACCATTTTGCCGGGGACCCTGGGATTCCACTACCAGCTGATGGGACCATTACAGCATTCCTCTCTTCCGTTAGTGTCAACCTTCGCTCCAGCAACTGCGCCTCACGATCTGCATCATCTTCAGACTTATCTGCAAGACACACGGCATCGAATTCACATACGACTTGCAAACAGCATTCAACAAACTGAGAGGGGGAATGGATGTCACGTGAGCAACGCAGCACTATTTCAGGACAGGTGTTCCATCAATGCAGAATGGGACGGGAGACCACATGACCAACACATGCATTCAATGATCCCCCTAATTTTATTCTGGGATGCGCGGTCCCTTTAACGGGCTGTGCGGCCCATTCAAAATTTCGCGCATGTGCAAAATCTCCCATTGAGAAGCCGGTAAGCGGCTTATGCGGGACCTCCCGCGCAGCTTACCGGGAACGTTGCATGCATTATGTCCAAACTCGTGCTTGACCAACCCAGAATGAGGCAGGACATCACGTGCCCAACGTATGCATTCTATCTGGGCTCACATTCGACCAATACCGAATGGGGTGGGATAAGCGAGCAACTCTGCATTATTTTAAACACAATCATAATTTCAGGACTCCAATCTCCGAAATTCACAATAATAGATAAATAACATTTGCATTTATAGATCATCTTTCACATCAAAACATCTCTAAGTGTTTTAGTACTTTACACACATTTATTTTTTTGATTTGTACAGTAACTGTTGTGTAGACTTCCTCTGTACATGTATTTTACAGGCACCAGCATGGCTTCAGTGACCTCTGCTATTATGTGCAGGAGTCTGGAAATCAGGTCAGGTGAGGACAAGATCAGGTTCAGCTTTGAGACCACACATATTGAGGAGTCTGCTGACACTTAGGGCTGGATTTTCAATGGCCCGTGGAGTCGGGTTTGGAGGCGTGTGGGGGGTTAAAGTTGCAGATTCGGGGGTCCCGACCCCATGCAATTTTGACAAAATCGGTCGCGGGGTTCCCGACTCCGTCCCACCTCCAAGAGGCGGGAGAGGCCATTAAAGCCCTTAACAAGCCCTAAATTGGCTCTGTAATGCCATTTTGAAACGTTTTAGCTAGTTTAACCCTTTTCCGACGTGAAGTACGCCTGATGTGAAACACACCAGTGAAACCTGGCGGGAGCACAAGTGGATAGCTGACCATCAGCTGCAGGTCCACTATTACAACGGAGATGTGATGAAGGTAGTAGTAGTATTGTGATGAAGGTAGTAGTAGTATTAGGTCTGAAAGTCACCTCTGATGCTACTGCATTGAATGCCTTCAGAGACTGCCTGGGAGGACTTGGTTGGAAAAAAAATTCTCATTCTCATTCTCTCTCTCTCTCATATTCTCTCTCTCTCTCTCATATTCTCTCTCTCTCTCTCCAAAGGCCAGGCAATCTCTGAGACCAGGCAGTCTCTGACCTGCAATGATGACATCATCAGAGGCGACTTTCAGACTGAAACCACTAATTGGTTCATGGGTTCCCACATGCTGGAACTCAATTGCCCAATTAAGTGAAAATTGCATCAATCTCCCACATCCAATTGTAGGCGGGTGGATAACACGAAATGCGGATGACACGACCCCAACCCGCCCCAGTATCAAAATCCAGCCCTTAATGTTTAGGCTCACACCGTATAGATCCTCAGTGAGTTCTGGTGGGTAACTGCCGCTCACGCTTCAGCTGCCTAGGCCCTAAGCTCTGGAATTCCCTCCCCAAATCTCTCCACCTCTATTTCCTCATTTTAGACGCTCCTTAAAACCTACCTCTTTAACCAAGCTTTTGGTACCTGTCCTAATATCTCATGTGGCTCGGTGTCAAAGTTTTGTTTGATTACGCTCCTGTGAAGCGCCTTGGGACGTTTTACTACATTAAAGGCGCTATATAAATGCAAGTTGTTGTTGTAGAAACATAGAAACTAGGAGCAGGAGTAGGCCATTCGGCCCGTCGAGCCTGCTCCACCATTCAATACGATCATGGCTGATCATCCAAATCCAGTACCCTGTCCCTGCTTTAATCCCCACAGTACACATATCCCACCCTACCCCCGTAACCCCACGTATTTAATTCCCCCTAACATATCCCATCCTATCCCCATAACCCCACATATTTAATCCCCCCCTAACACTAAGGGTCAATTTATCATAGCCAAATCAACCTAACCCGCACATTTTTGGACTTTGTGACATCTTCGCATGGCTCAAAGGGGACATAGGGCAAGGTTTAGAATGATTGGGACAGGAAAGAGAGAATTTAGTGGATGGATTGTAACCAAGAAAAGTTGCGGTTAAATTGTAACAAACCAATTATCCAAGATTGTAGACTCGAAGCTTGCTTCACTTACTGGATTTGACATCGAGTTTCTGGAGCTGCTTGTCAAGATATTCCTGCCTCTTCGTCAATGAACTTAGCCATTTCCGACGGAGCTTCTCCAAATCTCTCTCCTGCAATGTGTAAGAAAACATGAGTTAATGCTCTTCCCCCTTCTCTTTCTCCAATCAGTTTAATGTAATTTCTCATCTACTAAAACCCTTTCCAACAAGTTAATCAGCAACAATTAAATTGTAAATGACTACCTTTCAGTTAATCACATTCAGTGTTTCAGTCCAAGAATTAAAATTAATTGTGCAGTCTAGATCCAGTTCATGGTGAGCATGGACTCAACACAAATTGCCCTTCTAATTCAGCACGAAATGAGCAACCTTTTTTTGAGGATGGTTGATGTGCGAAATGAAAAAATGTCAGACGAGTACAGTAGGTAGTGCCCTTCTGTGACTGGAGCTGAGCCACAATGTTGGGTCAGAGTAGAGGGCGTTTTACTCTGCATCATACTCATGCTATACTTGACCTGGGAGTGCTTGGTGGGGGTCCTCAAATGGAAAGTGGTTCATTCCTCAACAGCAACATCCCTCACTTAAATATGCCCACAGAGGCACGTGCATCAGAACCAGAGATTGTCTGACAGTGCGATTGTGGGTGCTTTTCTGCTGGGAATGGAGCTTGAACTGCATCAACTAACCACACAGGAGCAAGAGGTTAGTTTTATTTCACAGAGGGTCTTTAATGCAACGACAATTTGGACAAAGGAAAGCAAGCAGTGCTTTCTCTGGTCCCAATTTAAACCCAGGTGCTAGATTTGAATTAGTTAATACAGGCCCTTAAACCTTTACAAAAGAAACTTCTAACAGAACTGATGTGGCTGTTGTACAACTGACAGCTGGGAGAGAACAGTTGGTATGAACTGAAGGCAAGAATAAACAGCAGAATTCATAAGCTACCAAACCATACCTGGTAACTGTCCATGTCATCCTCTTCTTCCTGTGTAAAAAGTAAAAAGAAATTTCAAAGAAATGCCAATATACTCGTATGCATATTTAGAAATTAGAAGAGCAATTCAACTAACCAAGATCGAGTTAATACAGCCAATTTTATATCATAGCTGGATGGTATGAGTTAATTTTCATCCCTGCCGGGAGCAGAATTGACAGCAGACAGGGCTGAGAGTGCCAGGTAGAGTTGGCATCTACAGTATGCAATTACAATCAAGCAAGAGAAAAACAGGAGCAGAATCAGCAGTCAACATTTACAGTAACTGTTTCTCAGTTATAACAAAATTCTCATGCTCTTGTTGCTGTTACTTCATTGAAACTTTCCATGCCAAACTCAAAATTCAGTAAGTATGCCTGTTTTTCCATTAAAACAGAAAACCAGTGACTTTGGCAATGATACTTTAATCCCGTGTTATATGCGCCGTCTGTGCCACTCCTAATTCATTACTTTAAATTGCTCTGCTACTACCAACGGTAACAGACCTGTAACCTCTTACCAAGTGGGTATCTTGATATTTCTGGGTTCTAGCAGGTCTGGTTTTGACACATCCCACAGCAACAGACAACACTGCTTCAGTAATTAAAGGCAACGTCCCAGAGTCTTGAACTGACCTTACTTCCACTTGAATACGTCGAGACTGACCCTACAAGGCAATGAAAGAAAGATGGATCAAGTTTTTGTCATAAAGGCTGATGTGATGCTCATACTCAAAAAGGAGGGCAAATCAGACACAGGCAACTACAGACCCACGAGCCACATTTCAAATTCATGCATCGGTCATCAGAAATAAATTGGCAGATTATTTGTCCAAAACAATCTAGTTAACAGTGGCCAATATAAATTCAGAGGAAGATCCTGTCTGACGAACCTCCTTGATACCCAAGTGGACTGTGACGTGTTGTACCTAGACTTCTAAACTGTGTTTGAAAAAGTTCCATGCAAAAGCCCATTAGTTAAGTGCAAAGCTGTGGACATTTATTGTAAATCTTGGGTATGGATAAAAAAAAATTGACTGATGGGTAGAAAACAATGCGTTCTTGTTAAAGGAGTTATGTCAGATGGGGAGGTACTAAGCGCCCATGGGATTGGTGCTGGGGTCACTACTGTGTCTCATTTACAATAACTTGGGACTCAGAATCCTAATGCAAATCGATCAAAGTTGCAGACAATACCAAACTAGATGAGGCAGTTGGAATCAAAGGAGATGCCACAGAAGTTATTGAATGAGTTAAACAAAATATGGAATAGGTAAAGCAATGGTAGATTAAATTTAATGCAAACAAATGTAAAGTACTGCACATGGGAAGGAAAAATGGTTAACATACGTACTCCATGAATGGTGCTGAAATAGCTACGGATGAAGTCGAAAGACATCTAGGAGACTTAATAGGCTTGATGCTCAACATATCCAATTACATGTAGAACTACAATCCACAAAGCCAATAGAATGTTGAACTGCATAGCCAAAACAGTAGTATACAAGTCAGAGGAAGTCATGATCATGAACTGTACAGTACTCTTAGCAGACTTCACCTTGCATACTGTGGCCAATTCTGGTCACCGAGATAGAAGGAGGACATTCAGGTTCTGCAGGCAGTGCACAGAAGAGTCACAAGCCTGATCTCTAGTGTCAAAGGGCTGAGCTACAAAGAAAGACTGGAGAAACCTGGGCTTTTCAGCCTTGAAAAGACATGTCTGCCTGAGAAGCGATCTTATAGGAGGTACACAAAATAGTAAACAGTTTGGAAAATCAGGAGAATTACTTTAAATTAAAGTATGAAAGTAGGACGGGAGTACAAGTAAAAGACAAGTGTATGGTTGATGTCAGGAAGTTCTCTATTCTAAGAGTGATTAATACATGGAATGGACTGCAGAGTAGATTAGTGGAGGCAAAAATTCTGAAATAATTTAAGAATTGATTAGATGCTGCAGTAGGGGTGGGGCGGGTCTATAGGGTCTTTTCGAATGGATTAACTAAGATGAGCCAAATGGCCTTCCTCATCTGTAACCATCTTGTGATGTTTTGAATTATATGCAACAGACATTGCTATAAGAGTAGCTGCTTTTATATTGGTTTTGTGCTGTGTTGGCATCACCAACTCCCAATGCACAAGTCTTCCTATATCTGGATGTGCAAGACCTGTACTTTGGGAACCAGCTGCAATAATATAGCAAGAGACAATATAAAAGCATTTAAAGTCTGATTGTACAATAGGGATGCAGAGGTCCTGATTGCCTATATACTTCATTTATTCCACTTCACTTTTTCCACAGATAAACTGAGTATAGATGGGAAAAAGTACATTAAAAAAATCCATGATTCCTTTTGCCTCCATCATTAACTGAAAACTGCCACAAATTTATCACCTACAGATGAAATTTGGTAAAATGTTAGAAAAGAAACAAAAACTTGAAACTCAAGCCAGGATATGGGTAGTCTAGTGGTTATGGTACTGGTTATAGTAATTACTGGGCTAGCACCAGAAAATGACCATGAAAGCTGCCGGATTGTTGTAAAAACCCAACTGGCTCACCAACATCCTTCAGGGAAAGAAGCTCGTCACTCCTACCCAGTCCGGCCTACATGTGACAGTAACTCTACTCCAACACTATGTGGTTGACTCTTAATGCCTTCAGGTCAACTAAGGAAGGGCAATAAACACTGCCTTGCCAGTGTTGCTCACACAGAACACAAGGGGAGACAAAATCAACCCATCCTACTCAGGACTTGGTCTGAACGATTTCTATATTTTCCTCACGCCTAAACCATATTCCCTCCATCCCACCTCAACATTAAGATACAAAAGGAGTTGGAGACCTCTATCACAGAAGCCCTTTGGTGCACAGTTTGGGACTCCTCCCCGGTCTTCCCGTTACCTGTCGTAGTTGAAAGATACCACCGGTGGAAACATCCTTCGAGAGGGTCACCTCCACAGGAACGTACTCCCCATTCTCGTTCAGTTCCAAGATCTGGATCCAGAGCTCTAATTTTCGCATCACCTCACTCCACCTGTTAATTTTTTTTTTATATAAAAGGTGCATTTAGTCACTCAGGTATACATATTATTATTCCTTGAACAAAGGTTAAACTCAATCCTTGCCCAAACTCCTCCTTTATAGCAGGTTATTAATGGTGATATTTATATTATATTTATTATAATTTATGACAGGAGGTTTATTCCAACATTCTACATTTTTACTGGTAGTGGTGTGAATGAAATAGCACTCACTATTGCTTCCTCCTACTATTGTAACATATTGAGTGTTATTACACCATATTGCACTTGAACAGAACACCAAAGTAAATCTTGTTTAAGGTTAAATCTGAACACACTAATGACACAAAACTTAGTCAGCACACCTGAGAAAAAAAAAATCATGCAGTCCAATTGTCTTATATTTTACATTCCATTCCACATGCACTGAAGCCCCAGCCATGCAGTGGCTCATAGTCTTGAGCAATGTTCCCGCTAAGCTGCGCAGTCACCTGCAAGGTCCCACGCCGGCCGCTCACCGGCTTTTTACATTGTAGGTACCGCGCATGCGCAAAGATTTGAATGGGCCCCGCACTGGGGGAGGCAGTGCGGCTTACAAGGGACATTGGTCTTGAGGCATGTTCATGGAAACTCTGGTCTTTGGAAAGTAAACTGCAGCAGGTGGACTCCTGCACATTTGTGCGCTGGAGTGAGGGGGTGGGGGAAAGAGGGGGAGAGAAAGAGATGGGGTAGAGATAGCACATAACGGGTCCTGAGAATTTCGACAATAAAACTGTGCTGTCTCCTGGGAATGATGTACATTTTTAATACAAATTTTGTCCAGGAAGTGTGTATCCAGTCAATAATGCCTGGCAGGGGGCAGTGTTGTAATGAAGGGTAGGTAAGTTGAGCGAAAGAATAAAAAAGATGACTCGGGCATGAGTGCTACCAATTGAGACCAGCTGAAACAATGCTTGATTTTATCATTTTTTTGTGCATTTATTCTGTTAAAAATACTTATAGTTGAATTGGTGAAAGGCTTGAGGAATGCTATGATGCCTGTATCTCACTAACCAAATTATTTTTACTAAATGCAATTGCGTGGGATTTTTTTTTGGTGGAATATGATGGAGAGAAAATTGAAATTGGGGGAAACGGCTTTGAATAACAGCAATTGTTGAATAGCAAGAGTAAACCAATTCAAAAGGAGAAATAATAAGGAAAAGTATGTTACAGCCAGAGACAGAGGAAAAGGGACACAAAGTCAGAAAGGTGGACAGAAAGAATGAACAAAGACAGACGTCAACAGAGAGTGGGAGACAGTTATGGGAATAGTGAGATAATAATTGGTTTAAAATTTCATCCGTTTGCAACACAACATAGTTTCTACTATTTTTAATTATAATTTCTACACAAGTCTGTAATGATCTAATGGAAATCGATACTCGGTTCCAGAATATTCACCTGTCCCGAAGTGATCGCGTTTTGGCTTGTATTATTCCCAAGTCCCATATGGAAGGGTTTTTTCGAGGGTCACGTGATTTATGTCCATATACTTGGAAAGCCAGTGCTCCTTCGGAGAGATACTCCAACAGATCTTCAGAAAGATTGACCGAGAATTCCTGATTAAGAGCAAACAACATGTAATTATACTTTAATTTCAAAGCAATGCGCCAACATCCAACACAGTGTGGGCAGACAACTTGCTCAGAGGGATAAAATTTCAATGTTCTCGAGTACAAAAAAAATGTTCACGAGCATACTAGCCCAGGATTTGACAATGTTGAACCGTTTATTGAAATAATGAGATCAAAATAAAACCACAAATGCTGGAAACCAGAGATAAAAAACACAGAAAATGCAGGAAATGTATAGCAGGTCGATCTGTAACAGAGAGATAGGTCTGGTATAGCCCTATCTTTAATGAAGGGTTACACCCAAAATACTAACTTACTTACTCCAGATGTTCACTGACCTGCTATGCAATTCCAGCATTCTAGATTGGCATCAAAATGCTGAAGTATGATTGTTTCTGCTAGCATGTATCCTCAATGAACCAAGCTCTGGTATGAGGAACCAAATGTATCACCATTAAAATTCACTCTATGGAGACACTAATATGCAGTAATCTCCCCAACCCACCTCCCCAGTCTCCCAGCAAAATACCCAAAGATCCATGGGATTTTCAACTGCCAAACGATACAAAAAATCGTTCCAATTTGAAACCTCTCCAACAAAGCCAAACCAAATTCCTGTATAAAACGGAAGATGTGATAAAAGGGTCAGATGAAGTTCCAAGATTTAATCCCTCACCTTGCAGTGGTCAAAAACAACCATGCATTCTGGGTCCTTGCCAGTCGGGGTCAAGGAGGAAGGATCCACCTCCGGTGCAACCATGATCGGTTCAGTCTGATCCCAGAAGGTGTACTGGCAGAAAACAAAGCTCGACAGGTGTCGAGGCAAGCCCGTAGCCTGAAGAATTTTTATCTGGAGGAGACAAGAAGTTGGAGAATTTTATATATTTTGGTCGTCACATATGTACTCATTTAGTATACGAGTCGCATTACTGAGAAGATACAAGACCACCAATGGTTTACAAAAATAAAATCAACCAATGTGTGAGATTAAAACAGACAGTAGGACCCTGGCTTGGGGGTGTAACAGGCTCAAACTGACAAAAGGCCACCATAATCAGGAAGTTCTTCAACCAGAGTGATCAAAACGTGGAATGGACATCCGAGTAGGGCAGTGAAGACAAAACCTTGGGATAATTTAAGAAACAGTCGCTGTGATTGTTGCAGGGCGAGGAACTGTGGGCTCCAGCATGGATGAACCACGTTTGGCCAAATGCTATTCCTGGTTTGTATTTATCTCATCAAATCTGAGTGCAACTCACAAATGCCTTCAGCGTAAACTAGTTACTTGTTGTGTAATCAACCCTCGTGGTTGTGTATGCTATTAATAAAAGTACAGATTCTGCCTTCCCCCACAAAAAAATAAAGTCGTCAAACTGAGAAAGTTTGCCTCGGAGATAGGAACTTAGAGACTGCTAAACGTGTCTGTGATACCATGTACAGTTGCTCATAATCTCCATTACAACAGCAATAACCAATGCTGGACTGCTTCACATGCACTGCTATTCTAAACCAATTTTCAGACAGCAAGGTCCCATGAAGAGCAATCTGCAGCAGCAGACTGGAGAACACGTGTTGAGTGACACTTACTCGGCAGATGATTTTTCGCGCCATTTCTCTCTCCTGCGTTTCACTTTCATTCAGACCGTCCAATGCATCTTCTCCACCAGCAATCCGATCACTAAGATCACCGCTCATTCGCACTACTTCTACATGCAGGCGTCCCGCAACCTAAAAAATCAGCAAGCAATACAGCTTATCCCAGCTGATGGTTTAAAAATTGATACTCAAAATCAAAATCTCTCCAAATTACCTAATGTTTCCATTACATTTAAATTTCAGCGTTCACTCACAAACCCAAGAGACAACGTTAGGGAAACTTTCCCTACTTTTTCAAAAAACTTGCCAGAGGGTTAAATGCCGTTAGGCACCTGACATTGACTGGCAGGACCCTTTGTTGAACTGCACAACTTCACCCAAACATTGATGACGACCTTTTTGACTTAGATTCTACTGCACAAAAGACACTGCCACTCATGCCATGAAGGACGACTGAATGGGGTTTCACTGAGTCGTCCGTGTGGCATTGACTGGCAGTGCCCTTTTCTATAATAGCATAGCTTCAACCAAAGCGCACCGTCAGTCAGTACACACTCAGCTAGACTTCATGGTTCTGAATGGCAGTGCCTATTTGTAGAATAGTGAAGCCTGACCCCAACAGTCAGACACAGTGTGACAGTGACTTTATCTCCATTCATACTGATAATTACTCTTCTCTCAAAGACGTCAGGTGCCTCACTATATCAGGGCTTTTATATTTTGATCAGTTACGCAGATATCAGTCACCTGATAAAAGATAGCTTTGGGGAAAGTTTTAACTATTTCAGTTTACAAACTTGGAGATCATCATTCAGGAACGAGAGCATCTGGCTTCAAGCTAAATGCTCCACACATTCAGTTACATTAAACATATACCATGGCTATTCCTCTACTAAATAGTTATTTGACAAAACACATTTAAGGCTTAAAATGGAATTTCACTCAGAATTTCCACACGATTCGAAATGTAACAACTGAATAGGTCCACAGATACAAACAGGAAAACTACAAATGCTAAAAATTTGAAATAATAATTAAAAATGCTGGAAATAAGGGGTAGGAGTAGGTCAGTCGCCATCCGAAAGGGAAAGACTATTAACGTTTGGGTACCAACCCTTAGTCTGCTGAAGGACTTGTATATGAAACACAAGCTTAGCTTTTCAGGTACCAACAGACTTCCTGTGCATTGCTGGCATTTTCTACTTTTATGTCCATGATTTACTGTCTTTTTAAATTGCTGCTTTCCCCAAAACATCAATAGAAACCTTGGTGGGAATAAAGACAGTTGTGGGGAACACATTACAATTCTCAATAGCAATCACTGCAGTGAAAGGGTCATTCTGAAGGACTCACTTTCAAGCCAATTGTGATTAACTATAAAGCCACTTTCAGAGTCAATTTAGTAGCCAAAGCTGGTGCCTGCTTGGCTGTGGACTATGCTCTCCTCACCCTCCACAGTGAATGGGCCGAAAATTGATCCCGGGACGCGAGAGTACGCACTGCATACTCTCGCGTATTCCCACTCCAATTGCCGGTTTTCTGCATGCCCTGCGCATGCGCTGAAAACCGGCAATTGCTCTTCCGAAAAGGGGGCGGGGCCTGGCTGCATCGCGTGCGCGCTACAGGCTGCGCGCACGCTGTGCACTTCATGCTTTGGACGCGCAGGGAAGATTTTGGAAATGTAAAAAGGAGGAGTAAGACCCGCTTTTAAGAAGGTAAGTAGTGAATTAAGTATTTTTTTGAATTTTTTTTTTTTACAGGTATATCTTTTTTATAGACTTTAAAGACAGGTAAGTTTATTTTTATAACTTTTTAAAAGATTTTAAATTTTTTCAAAAATTTAATTTTTTATTTAAAATGGTTAATTTAATTAACTATACTTATTTTATTAATGTGATGGGTTTTTTTTTTTAATTTAATTGAGGTTTAGCTGTTATTTTGGGGGGGTGTAAGATTCATAAGTCTCACAGCCATGCTGTGAGACTTATGAATGGAAGATGGTGTGCTGCCATTGGCTCTAACTGAGTCACGTGATCCCACAGCTCGCACAAATTAACTACGCCGCTGGGATACGCAAGCCCAGCACAGCTGATGTCTGGAACATCAATTTCGTGCGAGCTGGATCAGAAAAAGCATAAGCGAGGTGAGACATCGCGGGGAAGGCTTACCCCCGCGGGAACAGAGCGAGATCAATTTCTGGGCCATTATGATATAGCGAATTTAAAAGAACTCACAACCCAGGGGCTTTGAAATATGTAAACATTAAAAACTTAGATATGCCGATTGTCACTGCTGATGCACTGTTCGGTTCATAAAGACTTGCTCTGTGGGAAATGAGCTTGGACTGGATATCTTTGACCAAAATGTTTCATGAACAGTTTTTTTGTTGTTGAAAAAAACAAAAAGGAGGAGTAAAGAGACATCTCAAAAAGTGGGTCATTCTCTTGTATTTTATTTGAGATCTTTAGGAATCTCTCTCTCAGGTTTAATTTCAAATTCAGGTCCCAAAGGTGGAAGGATAGTATTTCAACATACTGCACCAGCCAGTGGTCCCATTCCTTAACATTTTAAACACTATACAACACCGACTAAAAACAGCCTTGCAATAGCTGCCAATGACATGCACTGATTTATCATGTACCTCCCCCTTCTGGTTGATGATGGGTACTGCATACTGCAATTTAACATCATAGAAGAGCAACTCCAAAAAAACGTTAGCAACCCCAATCAGACTGTGGTTCTCCTGTTCGTCAAAGAACGGGTCAGCTCGCTTGAAGTAGGACCTCATCATCTGAAAAAAAAACATACAATATCATTCAACCAGCAGTCTGCAAATTAACTAAACCAATTCCCACCAGCAAGAATATGATCAGTCATCTGAATTGTGTCTGGAATCACTGAGGCAATGTCTGCATAACAATTAAAACAAAGAAAAACCAGGAATTGTTTAAAAGCTGAAACAAGAACAGAAAATGCCCAGGGTATGCAGGTCAGTCAGCATTCCAAGGATTACATTTCATTAGAGACTATGACCAACCTGTGCATTTCTAGCATTCTCTGTCTTTTCTTTTGTTATACTACTGAAGTAATCAACAAACATCAAGTGACTTCCATACACAACGTGATGCCATCTGGCTTTTAGATCACCGTGGGAGATTATAGTTTACAATCTGCAACAGACTTATTGGCCCAGAATTTATGGTCGGGATGACGGCGAACAGGCAGCATTCGCTGTCATTCCGCCTTTGAAACTGGCCGCAACTTCCGGGATTTGCCGCATGGGCAGGCACATGCGGAAATCCTGAAGTTGCGGTCTGGCCGAAACAGGCTGCACTGTGCCCCCGCGCCGCGCCCCGCCCACCCCCAACACAGAGCCGGCAATCTGTGTAATCAGCCAAATCAAGGAAATGGACGAAAACTTCGGCTCTTCCGTAGTAATTACGCTGTTAAATTCCCCACTAAAAGTTAGACCCAATGGGATTAGGTGTAACTGGGGTTTTGACAGCATTATTACTGCTAAACAAATGTTAAGGGCCTGGAAAACTAATTTTAATTTTGTACAGTGTGAAATTTGTCCATTTTTAATAAAAATAAAAAAATTTAAGAAAACTTTCCAAAAAAATGACAACTTTTTTTTTTTAAAGCTTGTTCATCTTTATTTCAGGTTTGCCTTTTCCCCATGTGAGAGCCCCAATCTTTGTTTTGCTCTCTCTAACATTTTTAAAAAGTTAGAATTTTAAGAACTTCCTTGTTCGCTTGTCTGTGAGAATTCTACGTTTTGATTGGCTGCTTAGCCAGCCTGTTGACGTCACAGCAGTTCACACAAGGGGAAACTCACTCTACTTCGTTGATTTGAATTGAAGGTTGGAAAACCCAAAGTTCTCGACACAGGGATCGAGAGATCTTTGTGCAAAGCGTACTTTGGGGCCAGTAGTGAATGTCTAGGCTTCGCTGCTGACTGCAAATTCTGGGCCATTGTTAAAAGGGAAACAAATTGGTTTAGGTACACAAAAGTATCATGTCAGATAGTTGCAGAGTGTGTAGATACAAGGATCATAAGCTGATAGAAGATACAGTGGCAGTATCTGATAGGATCAAAATCTGATAGTTGGAAGTGAATAAGTAGCAGTGCACACTACAGCTTGAAGCAAATGGCTGAGGGGGTTTGGCATGCAATCACTAAACTCCCTCAATTTGGAAGGAAAACAGTTTGCAATCTCAGCTTTTTGTGTCAAGGAAGATACTGAGGAAAAAAAATTCATCCCTAGCTACTCTCATGTGTCTTAAGTGCATCTCAAAAGCAGTACTTGCAGAAGCCAGTGTGTATGTTATCTGCATGAAAAACAAAGACCTGCATTTATATAGTGCCTTTCACAACCTTGGGAGTCCCAAAGCACTTTACAGCCAATGAAGTACTTTTGATGTGTAGTCACTGTTGTAATGTAGGAAATGTGGCAGCCACTTTGCGCACAGCAAGCTCCACAAACAATTAATAACCAGATAATCTGTTTTAGTGATGTTGATTGAGTGATAAATATTGGTCAGAACACCGGAGAGAACTCTCCTGCTCGTCTTCAAAACAGTGCCATGGGATCTTTTACGTCCACCTGAGAATGCAGACAGACCTCGGTTTAAGGGCTCATCCGAAAGACGGCACCCTCTCAGCACTGCACTGGTGTGTCAGCCTGGATTTTTGTGCTGAAGTCTCTGGAGTGGGACTTGAACCCACAACCTTCTGACTCAGAGGCGAGAGTGCTGCCCACTGAGCCACGGCTGACACAAACTCGCCTTGCTTTGCATGGGACAAGGAGGGAAGAACATTTTTAGATCAGTTTGTTAGCTAGGCTCAATTGGTAACACTCTCACCTTTAAGTTAGGTTCAAATTCCACACCACAAATTGAGCAAACAACCATCAAAGGTTGTTCTCATATCTCAAGATCAGTGCATTACTAAGAGATTGCCGCATTGTCAGAGGCAAAGTTTGGATTAGATATTAAAATCTCTTACCATTGTTAATAAATTAGATTTAGAATGAAAATGTAATCACCAGACAGATCTGCTTTATTTTATATACATGGATGTTTAAGATAAAGGCTATTAGATTTTGAAGTAAAATACTATGCAGATCATAAAAACTTTTGAATTGTAGCTAACCTTATAAAACTAGCAGTCTAATTACTCTTTTTACAAATACAATCCTACAAGGCCACCCCTGTGAAAGGAATACAGTCGGGTGATAGAGGTAACATTCCTTCAATTAGATCGAATTGGTCCATTAATGTTATCACTTGAGGTAGTTTGTTTATATAACTTTCCTTCAGCACAATGGTTACTTTGCAGAATCTCTTGCCTAACAGATATTTTGACTCATTTAGTATACGAGTTGTATTACTGTAAAGCGTACATTTAAAAAATAATAAAGCCTGATCGGAGGGGAATTAAGGTGTGTGGAGTATTTCATTGAAGGTCTCCAACCAAAAATAGAAAATAAGCAGCTACTGCAACATCATCAACTGAAGTAGTTTTCCCCATTATAACAACAGAAAACGCTGGAAAAACTCAGCAGGCCAGGCAACATCCGTAGTTTTCCCCATGCCTTGGACAACTTTTCTTCAAGGACCACCACTAACAAAAGATTAATTGTTATCTCATTGCCGATTGTGGGATCTTGTAATGTGCAAACTATTTGCCACATTTGCCTGCCTAACAATCACTGCATTTCAAAAGGAATTCATTGCACATGAAACACTTTGGACATTTCTGAGAGACGTGATAAGGTGCTATACAAGTCTTGCTGTATTTTATTTAAGCAAAAAAGGTTTGCTATAACAGTGTGTTAAGAGTCTTTCAAGTTCTGCCTGTTCCCCATAACCCTCGACTCCCCTGTAGTTCAAAAATCTAATATAATATATTCAATGACTCAGCCTCCACAGCTCTCTGGGATAGAGAATTCCAAAGATTCACGACCCTCAGAAGAAATTCCTCCTCATCTCCATCTTAAATGGGCGGCCCCTTATTCTGAGACTATGCCCCCTAGTTCTAGTTTCACCCACGAGGGGAAACATCCTCTCTGCATCCACCCTGTCAAGCCCCCTCAGAATCCTATATGTTTCAATCAGATCACCTCTCATTTTTCTAAACTCCAATGAGTATAGGCCCAACCTGCTCAACCTTTCCTCATAAGACAACCCCTTCATCCCAGGAATCAACCTAGTGAGCCTTCTCTGAACTGCCTCCAATGCAAGTATATCCCTCCTTAAATAAGGAGACCAAAACTGGACTCAGTACTCTAGGTGTGGTCTCACCAACGCCCTGTATAGTTGTAGCAAGACTTCCCTACTTTTATACTCCATCCCCCTTGGAATAAAGGCCAACATTCCATTTGCCTTCCTAATTACTTGCTGTACCTGCATGCTAACTTTTTGTGTTTCATGTACGAAGACACCCAGTATTTAATGTACCCAAAGTATTTTTTTTTAAATGAAACTCCCCATTTTATGTACTTCTGCTCTTTCTATTCCCTTTCTTGATCTTCCAGTACCACACGTCAACCACAGCCGAGTGGAGAGATCACCTGATCCCTGACTTTCAAAGTGACTCCAATGAGATGCACAAGAGCAGCCTGGGACTGAGGAATGTATTCTTCCAGTTTTCACTCTTAGAAACATAGAAAAAAAATAGGAGCAGGAGTAGGCCATTCGGCCCTTTGAGCCTGCTCCGCCATTCAATATGATCATCGCTGATCCTCTATCTCAATACCATATTCCCGCTCTCTCCCCATACTCCTTGATGCCTTTTGTGTCTAGAAATCTATCTATCTCCTTCTTAAATATATTCAGTGACTTGGCCTCCACTGTCTTCTGTGGGAGAGAATTCCACAGGTTCACCACCCTCTGAGTGAAGAAATTTCTCCTCATCTCAGTCCTAAATGTCCTACCCTGTATCCTGAGACCCCTCGTTCTAGAACCCCCCAGCCAGGGGAAACATCCTCCCTGCATCCAGTCTGTCGAGCCCTGTCAGAATTTTATACATTTCAATGAGATCCCCTCTCATTCTTCTAAACTCTAGTGAATACAGGTCCAGTCGACCCAATCTCTCCTCATACAACAGTCCTGCCATCCCAGGAATCAGTCTGGTGAACCTTCGCTGCACTCCCTCTATGGTACAGGAAACTCTTTATTAACCGGCACCAATGGGACCGGCGTGGTGCCGGTTAATCAAAAAGTCCGGATAATGGAGAGTTATATCTCCCAACGTACGAGAGCCCCGTACACATTGACATGCGCCTGCATTCGGAGCTCCGTCTCCCCGGGGACCGCCAGCTGACCATCTGTCGTGTCCGCTGCCTACCCGGGCTGCACATTCCCCTCCCAATCTACACGCTCCGATACAAGGCAAACGCCTCGGGGTTTTTTTTAAAGTTAATTTTAAACGAGAGATGAAGGAAAACCCCGGTTACCTACTCAAGAATTTTGCCGGTTAAGAGAGATTTCCGGATATTTGGGTGCCGGTTAATAAAGAGTTTCCTGTATATCCTTTCTTAGGTAAGGAGACCAAAACTGCACACAAGACTCCAGGTGTGGTCTCACCAAGGCCCTGTATAACTGTAGTAAGACAACCTTGCTCCTGTACTCAAATCCTCTTGCAATGAAGGCCAACATACCATTTGCCTTCCTAACTGCTTGCTGCACCTGCATGTTTGCTTTCAGTGACTGGTGTACAAGGACACCCAGATCCCTCTGTACATCAGCATTTCCCAATCTATCACCATTTAAATAATACTCTACCTTTCGGTTTTTCCTTCCGAAGTGGATAACTTCACATTTATCCACGTTATACTGCATCTGCCATGTATTTGCCCACTCACTCAACTTGTCTAAATCGCCTTGGACTTTCAGAAGGCTTTCGATAAGGTCCCACATAAGAGATTAGCGTGCAAAGTTAAAGCACATGGGATTGGGGGGGTAAGGTACTGATTTGGATAGAGAACTGGTTGGCAGACAGGAAGCAAAGAGTTGGAATAAACGGGTCTTTTTCCGAGTGGCAGGCAGTGACTAGTGGGGTACCACAGGGATCGGTGCTAGGACCCCAGCTATTCACAATATATATTAATGATCTAGACGAGGGAACTAGATGTAATATCTCCAAGTTTGCAGACGACACAAAGCTGGGTGGGCGTGTGTGCTGTGAGGAGGATGCAGAGAAACTCCAGTATGATTTGCACAGGTTGGGTGATTGGGCAGATGCAGTATAATGTGGATAAATGCGAGGTTATCCACTTTGGTGGCAAAAACAGGAAGACAGATTATTATCTGAACGGCAATAGACTGGGAAAAGGGGAAGTGCAACGAGATCTGGGAGTCCTTGTGCACCAGTTGCTGAAGGTAAGCATGCAGGTGCAGCAGGCGGTTAAGAAGGCAAATGGTATGCTGGCCTTCATAGCGAGAGGATTCGAGTACAGGAGCAAGGATGTCTTGCTGCAGTTGTACAAGGCCTTGGTGAGACCACACCTTGAGTATTGTGTGCAGTTTTGGTCGCCTTATCTGAGGAAGGATGTTCTTGCCATGGAGGGAGTGCAGCGAAGATTTACCAGACTGATACCTGGGATGGCAGGAATGACGTATGAAGAGAGATTGGGTCGATTGGGCTTATATTCGCTAGAGTTTAGAAGAATGAGAGGGGATCTCATTGAAACTTATAAAATTCTAACAGGACTAGACAGACTAGATGCAGGAAGGATGTTCCCGATGGTGGGGGAGTCCAGAACCAGAGGTCACAGTCTAAGGATAAGGGGTAAGCCATTTAGGACTGAGATGAGGAGGAATTTCTTCACCCAGAGAGTGGTGAACCTGTGGAATTCTCTACCACAAAAGGCAGTTGAGGCCAATTCATTAAATAGATTCAAGAAGTAGATATATTTCTTAAGGCTAAAGGGATCAAGGGATATGGGGAGAAAGCAGGGACAGGGTACTGAATTTGGATGATCAGCCATGATCTCATTAAATGGCGGAGCAGGCTCGAGGGGCCGAATGGCCTACTCCTGCTCCTATCTTCTATGCCTTGAAGCCTCTTTGCATCCGCCTCACAACTCACAATCCCACCTAATTTTGTGTCATCAGCAAACTTGGAAATATTACATTTGGTTCCCTCATCCAAATCATTGATATATATTGTGAATAGCTGGGGCCCAAGCACTGATCCCTGCGGTACCCCACTAGTCACCGCCTGCCACCCCGAAAAAGACCCATTTATTCCTACTCTCGGTTTCCTGTCTGTTAACCAATTTTCAATCCATGCCAGTATATTACCTCCAATCCCATGTGCTTTAATTTTGCACACTAACCTCTTTTGTGGGACTTTATCAAAGGCCTTCTGAAAATCCAAATACACCACATCCACTGGTTCTCCCTTATCTATTCTACCAGTTACATCTTCAAAAAACTCCAGTAGGTTTGTCAAACACGATTTCCCTTTCATAAATCCATGTTGACTTTGTCTAATCCCATTGATATTTTCTAAGTGTCCTGTTATCACATCCTTTATAATAGACTCTAGCATTTTCCCTACTACTGATGTTAGGCTAACTGGTCTGTAGTTCCCGGTTTTCTCTCTCCCTCCTTTTTTTAAATAGTGGGGTTACATTTGCCACCCTCCAATCTGCCGGAACGGTTCCATAGTCTATAGAATTTTGGAAGATGACAACCAATGCATCCACTATTTCCATGGCTACCTCTTTTAGTACTCTGGGATGCAGATTATCAGGCCCAGGGGATTTATCAGCTTTCAGTCCCATTAATTTCTCCAGCACTATTTTTTTACTAATACTAATTTCCTTTAATTCCTCCTTCTCACTAGACCCTTGGTTCCCTAGCATTTCTGGGAAGTTATTTGTGTCCTCTTCCGTGAAGACAGAACCAAAGTATTTGCTTAACAACTCTGCAATTTCCTTGCTCCCCATTATAAATTCTCCCGTTTCTGACTGTAAGGGACCTACATTTGTCTTCACTAATCTTTTTCTTTTTACATACTTGTAGAAGCTTTTACAGTCCACTTTTATGTTCCTTGCAAGTTTACTCTCATACTCTATTTTTCCCCTCTTGATCAATCTCTTGGTCCTTTTTTGCTGAACTCTAAACTGCTCCCAATCCTCAGGCTTGCTACTTTTTCTGGCAACTTTATATGACTCCTCTTTGGATCTAATACTATCCTTAATTTCTTTTGTTAGCCATGGTTGGGCCGCTTTTCCTTTTGTGTTTTTGTGCCAGAAAGGAATGTATAACTGTTGCAATTCATGCATTCGTTTCTTAAATGTTAGCCATTGCCTATCCACCGTCATGCCTTTTAATGAAGCTCCCCAATCTATCATAGCCAACTCACTCCTCATACCATCGTAGTTTCCTTTGTTTAGATTTAGGACCCCAGTTTCGGATTGGACTTCTTCACTTTCCATCTTAATGAAGAATTCTATCATGTTATGGTCACTCTTCCCTAAAGGACCCCGCACAACAAGGTTATTAATTAACTCCTTCTCATTGCACAATACCCAATCTAGGATAGCCTGTTCCCTCGTTGGCTCCTCAACGTACTGGTCTAAAAAACCATCTCGTACACACTCCAGGAATTCATCCTCCACAGGAGTATTGCTAATTTGGTTTGGCCAGTCTATATGTAGATTAAAGTCTCCCGTGATTACTGTGGTACCCTTGTTGCATGCATCTCCAATTTCCTGTTTGATGCCGTCCCCTACATTACCACTACTGTTTGGAGGCCTATAGACAACTCCCACCAATGTTTTCTGCCCCTTGGTGCTTCTTAGCTCCACCCAGACTGATTCTACATCTTGATTTTCTGAGCCAATATCCTTTCTCACTATTGCTCTGATTTCATCTTTTACTAACAACGCCACCCCACCTCCTTTTCCTTTTTGCCTGTCCTTCCAAAGTATCGAATATCCTTGGATATTCAGCTCCCAGCCTTGATCACCCTGCAGCCATGTCTCTTTGCAAGGAAATGCACAGCCCCCCATTCAGCTTCTCCTCATTGGAGCCTGGCTGGTATCAAACTTAAAGTGAGGGATGGGGGAAATTAGAGGCCTGAATCTACTTCTCAGGGGTACACCCGAATGTGCAAGGGCTTTCCACGTGTGGCATCACCAAACTGCACATCAGGATCCTTTTGACATAATGTCAATGCTTGAATTATCGAGAAATCAAACATGCACTCGAGCACATAACAGGGTAGGGTGAACATATAGCTCAGATTTAACTACTTCAAGGGGTGATGGACTATGAAATAGGCTGCCAGCATGACAACTTTCGAGGCAAATAGTGGCTGCAAATTCAAGAGGGATCTATACTGATATATGACTGAAAGATTGAGGGATACAAGAGCTGATGAAGGGTATGATCAATGTATAGCATCTTTCGAACTTTAGCATTGGCTGGTTCTGTGCATTCCCATGTTCCCAAGTCTAACAATGTATTTAAAAATAGGGCACAAATCTTCTACTTACAGGATTGTCCTCATCACAGTCTTTCCATTCCTGGTAAAGTTCACGCATATCAATTAATCGGTTTTCCAGTTTCTCCAGCGACCAGATCTGTTTGCCTTTACCTTTGCGTCGTACCTGGATGGCTGGCTCACTGAGAACGGAGTCACGCTGTTGGAAAAAGAAAAAGTGAATGCAGCGGCTTCCTCGCCCCACACCATCCAAAACAACACAAACACACAAAAATAACAGGCAATCCTCCTTCCGTTCATTTAAACAGTCAGAGCTTCAAAAACAACGACGAGGAATTCTGTTCTTATTTATCAGGGTAAGGATCTGTCCAGAATAGTGACTGAAATGCAGTGGGAATCAGGATGTTGAAGAAAGAAGACTTGTATTTATACAGCGCTTTTCACGACCACCAGACATCCCAAAGCGCTTTACAGCCATGGAGTACTTTTTGAAGTGTAGTCACTGTTATAATGTAGGAAACAAGGCAGCCAATTTGCACACAGCAAGCTCCCACATACAGCAATGTGATAATGACCAGATAATCTGTTTGTTATGTTGATTGAGGGATAAGTATTGGCCAGGACACCGGGGAGAACGCCCCTGCTCTTCCTCCCCTGCTCTTCTTCAATATAGTGGCATGGGACCTTTTACGTCCACCTGAGAGCGCAGATGGGGCCTCGCTTCAACGTCTCATCCGAAAGAAAGGCTTTGAGGGTCTCCAAGCCCTTCTGTGAAGGACTTGCCAAAGTCTTGTTGAATTCCTGTACAAGGAGATTCAAGTCAAGCTTAAAACCTAGAAAGATTCCAAGACTGAACATACGTACGAACATTCGAATTAGGAGCAGGAGTAGGTGACTCGGCCCCTCAAGCCTGCTCTGCCAGTCAATAAGATCATGGCTGATCTGATTACTCCACACTCCTGCCTACCCCCAATAACCTTTCAACCCCTTGCTTATCAAGAATCTATCTACTTCTGCCTTAAAAATATTCAAAGACTCTGCTTCCACCGCCCTCTGAGGAAGAGTGTGTTCCAAAGACTCACAACCCTCTGAGAAAAAATTTCTCCTCATCTCTGTCTTAAATGGGCGACCCCTTATTTTTGACAGTGACCCTTAGTTCTAGATTCTCCCAGATTGTGTCCTATGCTAAGGGGTGGTAGAGAGGGGAGAATTCTCTTTGGGCCATGACGACTAAAATGACATGCCTGTCAATAAATTTCAGATCCAAGGTAACCTTCTGTAGCAAACTCAGTGATCAGATACCCGAGCAAGGCAGGTCTACATAGAACCCCGAGGCACTGTTGATGATTAACCAACTGGCCTGGTTCACCAATGGAAACTGGACACATAGACCTGACAACTGGGGCTAGGATTTATCCCGCTCTACTACAGGTGGATGAGGTACTTGCAGAATACTAGTTGCAAACGTGGGTTGTAAGGGTGGATGAAGAGTAACAGATGAGGGAAACCAATATGTGATGCAATGCACATTAAAGATGTAAAGAGCAGTATTTCACTTAAAGTTTCAGGGTACATGAAAATAAGGCAGACATTCATGATAACCCAATAATGACACTAAGTGTAGCACATTCCATTGGAAAATGTGCTCTATTAACCTTTTGAAATATCGCAGCAACATTTCCAGACCAAAACAAATAATTAAAGTGGTCTCCGAAATTGTGCCTTGTAATATATCGATGATGAAAAGACAGAAGAGTTTCATTGCATCATGTCACATGAATTAATTACAGTTTGAAGGATTTGATTACATTATACCAAGTACAACATACAATGCAAAAGATATGGGCCATGATGCGCAGCTTCCAGCTGGCAGTGATAAATAATGGAAGTGAATCAATGACTGTTGCTGTAAGAGTTAGAATCAGATGCTTTTTTTCACTACTGTGTCTCTTAATGGATATAAAATGTGCACTGGTCTGTTCTCTAATCTCTTAAATGTTGAGGAGATTACTCATTTGCATTCTTCCACTGAGTATATGTTTAACAACAGATGCTTTACAGGAACAACTAAAACTAATTACAGGATCGCTCCACCTTCAGTCAATGATGACATCATTCATTTACCAGAGCAGAGATTAATCCCAATGCTGTGCGGTCGTTCATGGGCACAGCGGGTGTGTGCAGTAAGAATTAACATTAATAAAGAATATTTACATTGTGTACGGTATTGACAGCTCATTTCTGTTGTAAAGAACTGTTTAATATTGCAGCTCTGTTTATCTTGGCTTCTAGTGTCCTAGAAATGACCTGATTTACATTGTGGGGTAGATTTCAGGGTGCTAGGTCAACAGAAAAAGTGCCACTTGCATTTGTTTGAAAGCCCTTTTTAAATCAATCTACTAGTTCAGTACTAAATTGTGCACTTTCCTAGCAAAGGACGTAAAAAGGTGCGATGTAGGAAATGGAAATTTCACTGGCAGGGTACAAGACTCTCCTCCAAGCCTGTGGCTTAAGGACTTTAGTCGGGCAACATGAGGGAGCCCTTACTACCCAGGTCCTCCTGCCTTCCCCAATCCCACTACCCTCAACACCCAACCCTGGAGGAAAAAAACCTCCCTGATCTCCCTCACAAAATTCCAACTCCCTCGCCTCTGGCCTTCCACCTGTCATGACACCTCTGTCGCTGATGACCTGCTCAATTGCTCCCTCGCCTCTGTCTTCGGGGACCTTATTCCCATGAAATCACTCGCCATCTGCTAATTAAATTGCTCCCCATAACAGTCTTCAACTTTGCTCCCTTAAGTCAGAGGGCACATACTCAAGTGCACAACTGATCTAGTCTTTCAGAGCCAGATCAGGGTTGACTATATTTAGCAGTACAGTGCCTCCGCTCACTCAAATCGCCCCACTACTCAAGAGCACCTTGCAGGGTAAAGATAACTCAAAGCTCCTTTTCTCCATGACGAGAAATCCCTCAAATCCGTTTCTCTTGTCCTCGTCAAGAAAACCAACTGCGGAGAGTAAGGATTGTGTAATTTCCAAGACCGAGACCATCCATGTAGCTTTTCTTTTTATAATTAGTTCTTGGCATGTAGTGCTTCCAACTACTGCAGTGTAGAATGAAGCAGAACATCGGGAGTTGCATTGAACCACAGGACATATCCAAGCTCTCAGTACTTGAATAGCAGGAAAACTGAGGCAATCAAAGAAATCTTCACCATTTCTACCCAATTTTGACTGAAGAAATTAAAATATATCAAATTTACCTTTCGGTTAGCGTCAAGGCTGGATGCTGGAATCTGCAGAGTCACCTGATACTCAGTCTTCTTCTCCATCTCTTCAGCTATGTAATTTGCCTCGCGTACATAAAGATTTGCCTTGGCAATCTGTTCCTGCAACTTCATGAGACTATGGTTCAGCATTGCCTCTCTATAAGGATCAGAAAACCATTGTAAAAAACCAAAACACTAATTAATCCTTGGCTACCTGCAGCACCATCACTGTATTATTACAGGATGCAAGATGTGAATTTCTGCAAATCTACCAAAAGCCATGAAATTTACTTTGATGCCTCCCTGTATCTTTGCATAACTGCGAGGGGGTTTTAACGCAGGAGGGGGTGACAGAATCTGCAAATCCATACCAGAGGAGCAATCATCATCTTCATGAGACCAGGGGAGAACCCCCACCCCAAAAAAAGACTCTACTACGTGAAAAATACAGAACTTGCCAATGACCCACCTCTCCTCTGTCCACTGATGTAGCCGCTGTTGAGTGCTGGGGGAGCTGAACGAGAGGCGCTCCATACTGCGGTAATGTTTCTCAGGGGACAAACGCCGACGTAACAGCTCCAGTTCCCGTTCGTACATCAGGCGCTGCTGTTCAAGTGCAGAGCGCTTCTCCTCCTGGTGTTGTCGCTCCAACCTCTGCAGCACTGACTGCATTGCATCTGCCAATGCAATAAATCATGGTATCAGTACAATGCACAAATTCCTACTGTCTCTGCTTATCTGGCTTGCACAGCTCCAAACACCTTCAAAAAGAGGCAAGGAACAAGTTTTGTACAAAGTATGTGACAGAGATGTTGGATATGAAGCTCATTTTCTTTAATTCTTCGAAGACAAATTCTTCACATTTTTCCAGAATTCTAGCCAAGTTACCATCTCACCCTTGATGGCTTCACCCTCAGGCCTTTATTCATCTACAGTGACACCTCTATTACCAGTACTCCAATTATCTGCATTACATGATACAGCCTGCTTTCAATATCCTTCTCTCCGGAGATAACTCAACTTCATGTGGCAAAAGAAATAAAAACTCAACTTATTATGTTGTTTGGATTGCTCATTTCTATGCCTAGGACGTAACAATCATATGTTTGTGGATTATCTGACAATTTCCACGGGAGTTCCCTCCATTACAATGCATAACGAAGATTCCTACGTATCGACATCCTTGGCCTCAGTTCCAAGTTTCACCTCTCTTCCAATGCTAACATTGCGTTCATGAAGCTCAGTTTGGTCTTCAATGTTAAACACTCATTTTCCTCTCAACTCTCCATAAAGCCCAAGTACATCCAAGAATTGAACACTTTCTCCAAATCTGAAGGTGCTCCAAAACATCTCTTCCACTTCCTAGATCCAAGATGAATCTTCTTAACTGCTGAAATCCATTCGACTTTATGCTTCTGGATCCTCCCACCTTTTCCATCCCACTGGTCAAGTGATTATTGCAACCATAACTGACTAGTGAAAAAATGATCAGACAGGACAAGGACATCCCAAGGTTGTAAAAGGTGCTATAAAAATGCATGTCTTTCTTTCTTTTTTTTAAAAAAAGAGTAGTGCTATCTAAGCCAAGTTGATACTTCAAGGGGAAGGGTAATAGTGTACAATGCAAATAAAATAAGTGCTTCCTTCCTACCATTGTTTCCAAGAGCCTTCATAGTGACCTCCATCTGCGCAAACTCATAGCTGTAATTGCTCTCACTGGAGCCCTCACTGGCACTGTCCCCATCTCCATCCAGTTGCTCACTACTGGAACTCTGCTTCATGGGGCTGTCCTGCCCATCCTCCTCCTGCAATGCTTTCTGTTTGGTTTTCGGCAAATTAATTCTGTTAAGGAAAAGAAAATAGGTCACAAAGTTGCTACATATTGAGTGGACTTAGAAAAGGCTTTTGGACATTTGTACTCTAAATACTATTGCCTAGCTTATGGCTTTAGTTCTGCCACAGCTAATAATGAATACAGAAAATACCAGTAAAAGCTCCCCCTCCTCATTTATAATTCAGGACATGCTGTTTCTGGGTAAACCCCACCCCTCTGAAGTCTGAATTCTGGAGAATGCAGTTGAACAGGTTTCACATGGAATTTGCAGCGACAATGCCTACCCACTATCTTTTGCATGTAAACAGAAATAATCAAGTATGGCAACCCAGGCCACTCCATTCTGTTACTTGTAATTATTACAAAGGTTTTCCAAATCTCAACTCACTCATTCAAGCTACTGGGTTGTTTTACTGCACAACAGAAAAATTGTACCCCAGTTTACAGTTAAAAGTGAACATGATAACAGAACTGAAAATACGAGTTAATTTTAATTTTCTACTCATTGAAACTTACCTGAAGAAATGGTTGTTTCCCCAAAGGATTCGATCGCCGTGGTGAAGCTGCACAGGGCTAGTCAACAGGGAGCCATTCACAAATGTTCTAGGAAGAAAAAAAAGTTAACATTGGTTAAGTGAACAAACACACAGAGTTAATTTCAGTGATTAACAGGAAGATAACAAAAAAAAACCTGTGTTTATATAGCACCTTTAACATAGCAAAATGTCCCGAGACGCTTCAGAGGAGCGCTAGCAAACAAAATTTGGCACCGAGCCACAGAAGGAGATATTAGGACACATGACTAAAAGCTAGATAGGTTTTAAGGATCGTCTTAAAAGGAGGAAAGAGAGGTAGAGGTGGTGAGGTTTAGGGAGGGAATTCCAGAGCTTAGGTCCTTGGCAGCTGAAGGCAAGGCCGCCAATGATGGAGCGATTAACATCGGGGATGCGCAAGAGGCCAGAATTAGGGGAGCTCAGATATCTCGGGGGGGTTGTGGGGCTGGAGAAGATCACAGAAATAGGGAGGGGCGAGGCCATGGAGGGATTTGAAAACAAGGATGCAAATTTGCGTCAGCGAGCATAGGAATGATGGATGAACTGGACTTGGTGCGAGTTAGGATACTGGCAGCAGAGTTTTGGATGACCTCAAGCTTACCGGGGGGGGGTAAGAACGTGGGTGGCCGGCTAGGAGTGCATTGGAATAGTTAAGTCTAGAGGTAACAAAGGCAGGGATGAGGGTTTCAACAGCAGATGAGCTGAGGAAGGGACAGAGTCGGGTTATGTTACGGAGGTGGAAATAGGCGATTTTAGCGATGGCGCGGATATGTGATCGGAAGCTGATCTCGGGGTTAAATATGACACAAAGTTTGCAAACAGTCTGGTTCAGCCTTAGACAGTTGCCAGGGAGAGGGATGGAGTCGGTGGCTAGGGAACGGAGTTTGTGGCGGGGCCCTAAGACAATGGCTTCGGTCTTCCCAATATTTAATTGGAGAAAATTTCTGCTCATCTAGCACTGAATGTCGGACAAGCAGTCTGACAAGTTAGAGACCGTGGAGGGGTCGACAGGTGGTGGAGGTAGAGCTGGGTGTCGTCAGCGTACATGTGGAAAAAGGTAATTACGGGCATTCTGAATTATTAACAAACAGAAAATGCTGGAAATGCTCAGCAGGCGAATCAACATCCATAAAAGAAAAGAGAGGGTAGGACCTTTTATCAGAACAGACTGCGATGCAGTTCAGCAAAACATTGGTATATCTTTACTATAGACAATGCAGTGCATATTTCAATCACAATTTACAATTTTCGGTAAAGCATATGGCAGGGAAAGGAAATTATAGATTCTTATTGAAAGGTCAGCTAGATAGGGTGAATGGCCTCCCTGATCTGCACTGAACTTCGTCAAGCTAAACTCTTGTGCCTATATTTTGTTAGTTGTCATTAGGCCACAACTTCATTGGTTTCATCACAGAGCCTGGTCATCCAAAAGGGATTTACAGTGTTTCAATGTTGAAGTGCTACTATGAACGCTGAAGCTAGACAATGTCAATATCCTCCTCCATCTGGGAGGAGCCTGATGTTTCCCTAAAGGGAAGGTAAAACCTTGTGACAATTTGCCTTACTGATTCACTGCTCATCATTTGGCTCAAAAATAATATTGCCACAAGTCCAGGTGCAAGTGTCCTGCCCACCCTCTCAGGCTGGAAATAATGATGGGGCAAGTTTATTTTGAATCAATTATATATGAGTTTGATTGAAAGGATCTCACCTGGAGCTTTGCTTTGGTGAGAGAATGACTCGTCTCTCTGCAGAGATATCAATGATACAGTGTTCTGGAAGTATTCCCATTCCACACAGTTGGATATCCTGGGAATCATCAGACCCAACTAGAGTGTGATTCTGTCAGATGAAAAAAAACAGAAAATATATCAAATCCTCCTCTCCCGCACCACAAATGTGTTCAACAAACAGAATTTTTGCCTTAGATACCAACAGTAACTTACAAGTAGCCAATGCAGCGAGTTTTTATGATCTAGAATGCATTGCCTGAAAGGGTGGTGGAAGCAGATTTAGTAGTAACTTTCAATTGGATAAATACTTGAAGGGGAGAAAATTGCAGGGTTATGGGGAAAGAGGTGAGTGGGACTAACTGGATAGCTCTTTCAAAGAGCCAGCAGGGACAATGGGCCGAATGGCTTCCTTCTGTGTTGCAAGATTCTATGAATAAGGACCTACCACAACGAGCATAGTCACATTTATATAGTCCTAGCAATGTACCAATATATCCTATTTTCTACTTTGCTTTATACGACCACTCGCATCCAGTTGTATATTGCTGAAACAGTGCAGTATTTCTGAGGGGGAAAAAAAACACCACACGCAAATTCCCAGATTGAAGTGGGAGGGAAGCACAAAAAAACAAAGAAGGTGGCAAGAAAAGATCTGAATCTACAAAGTTTTATGTTTCTGTTGTCTCCTGCTCACATTTCAAAGTGGCTGCCATGCTTCCCCTGTTGTCCAGCACTGGGGGAGCAGAACTGTTCCTGGAGGCATAGGAAGCGTGAAGACAAGTGTAGAAAGTCAGAGAATCACAGGGTTTTTTTGTTAAGCTCTGATTGTAACTATCAGACCATTCCAGTCTAATGGATAATTATTCAGAAACGACAGTTCTCAGCGGGTAAATGCACAATGGTGTGGTACTACACCAGAAAGTTCGATGTGCAATTTTCAGTCAGTACTGGAGTACTACAATTGTTTTTAATACCCCAGATCCAGAAAAGGGGGGCAAAAATCAGTCAGGCCTGCAGCTCGCTATTCGGTTGTTGCTGGAAAGTACGGATGTATGCGATCAGGACTAGGCTCAACTATGAGGTCCTCCATAGTCAAACAACCTGCCCATATCCACTGGAAGTCTGGCACTTAGCAAGGTAGCAGAGGGCTGCCAGTGTGCCATGAACAGTAACTCGGTAAAATAAATTACACAAAAGACATGCTTTTAAATGTAAATCAAAACAATGTAATACAGTTGCTTTTTGTCAGTTATGCAAAGGCAGCGTGTGATAACAGCAAGAGCTCTGCATAAATCGGGACCGAGGTAGACTGTTTGATGTTACAACAGAAATTACACCATCAACAAGCAATAACATTACCTTTAAATAGTAAACAAGTAGCTCATTTAAGGCTGGATCAGCATTCAGATTCACCAAGAAACACTTGTCATCTCCAACTTTGATTCCCGAGGACTGGAGAGAAATGCCAAGACTCTCCAATTGCTTCTGACGCTCCTGTAAACACAGTCAGCAGATGATATGATCCATTTTAAAACCGTCAGTGGAACTACTGCAAGTCTCCGGATGAGGGTACCAGTGCACCACATTCACCACAGTATGGTTCCAATAATGAACAGGTAAGAGAGAGGAGGAGGGAAACTGACAAGAAAAGTACAGGCTTAAGTCATTGTTACTGTGAGATAAATGGACCCGTTATCTGTTTTAGTCACTAAGCCCTGTTTAAACATCAACTAATATAGTTACATTCCCATTATCCACATACTCAAGCTGTAACTTTTCAGAACATGGCTGGTTCTGTACTAGAAAGAGTAACAGATAATTGTGCACAATTAAAAACAGTAATTGAATCAAGGGATTCAGACATCACCAAGAACAATCGGTGTTATAAGTTATCTGAACCTCTTGATCAGATTACTTACTGTCTCGTAATCAATAGTAGACACGAATGTTAGGGTTTCGAAAGGTCATCGACCTGAAACATTAACTCTGTTTCTCTCTCCACAGATGCTGCCTGACCTGCTGAGTATTTCCAACATTTTCTGTTTTTATTTCAGTCACAGAGTTGGCATCTTGCCATGTGGGGCAGGGGGTGGGCAGAAGGAAGAGAAAGATGAGAAGAATCGAAGTGCAAATGTCCACCAGTTCAATCACACATCTTCACTTCCATTGCATGGCACAAAGCATGTTACAGCACCAGCACACAATGGTTATGTAGTTAGCGATCAAAAAAAAGTTCTGATATAGTGTCCTACTCCTGAAGTCAACTTATCTTCTTTCTCTTTCAGATGGCTCTGCCATATATTCCCAGCAGTTTTTTTAAATTTTTAAATGACCATCTGTAAATTAAGAGCATTTACCCCCTCTCCCCATATTTTCATTTCACTGCAACTTTTTGGTCCCTGCTTTATGTAATATTCCTCTACTGAAAAAGTGGACAATCTGTTCCCAAATCTCTGCTAATATCACTATGTAACTTTTTTAAAAATTCATTCTCAGGATGTGGGCGTCGCTGGCAAGGCCGGCATTTATTGCCCATCCCTAATTGCCCTCGAGGTGGTGGTGGTGAGCCACTTTCTTGAACCGCTACAGTCCGTGTGGTGAAGGTACTCCCACAGTGCTAACTTTGGTACAACTGAGTGACTTACTAGGCCATTTCAGAGGGCAGTTAAGAGTCACGTACAGGCCAGGTTAAGGACGGCAGATTTCCTTCCCTAAAGGTGAAGCAGATGGGTTTTTACGACAATCTGGTAGTTTCATGGTCACCATTACTGATACGGGTGGATTCCATTTAATTTATTTAATTAACCGAATTTAATTCCCCAACTGCTGGGGTGGGATTTGAACTCACATCTCTGGATCATTTGTCCAGGCCTCTAGATTACTAGCCCAGTAACATAACCACTATGCTACCGTTCCTGATAAACTGTGCTTGGAGATATGGAAGGGTGGTCGGTGACAATTCCACTCCCACTTTTCCTTAACTTCCTGTGAGGAAGTTTCCGTTTGGCGTCAATGACCAGAACTCACCACAGAAATTGTACCTCAGCATTTCAGGATACCGTACATTAGAACACCAACAAACTAATTCAGTACGCTTCCCGAAGAGCCATTTGTTTAACACCCACAAATCCTTCAAACTGGTCAAGCTCTCATTCAGAAAACTAGTTTGTACTAATTTCCACCAGAATTCAAGACACTAAAACAAGTCTTAGGCCATTTTCTTCTAGAAATGTTCTGCTTTCTTTTAAGTATTTTTTGGCAAAATTTTAAGATCATGGTGAAGCATGTCTGGGAGAATGGAATTCTCTTTTTGCACCTAGCATCAAGCACTCCAAGGTCCCAAAGCTGTATTTACTCTGGCACAGCATGACTTAACTCTAACCTCCTAAAAGACCCCCACCAGTGTGAATTCTTCCATTGTACATTCCAATCATGCTTAGTGTCTTGGAGGGGGGGGGGGTGGGGGGAACAAATCTGTGGCAAATTATAGGCACTGAAATACAGAGAAGTTACAAGACGGACATAGACCAATCAACCCAACCAGTCCATCTCGTTGTTTACCCTCCATGCGAGCAATTAGTTTAATCGCATTTACCCACCCTGTTCCCAGATCCCTTCTACTCTTTTCCTTTATTCACCTATACGTTCTAATCTTAAATGTTGACATAGTTTCTGCCTCAACCACTACCCCTAGAAATGAATTTCACAGTCTCACAACTCTTGTGCAAAGAAGCTTTCCCTGGCCTCTGTGCTAAATCTCTTATATTTAATCTTGCATCTATGGCCCTTATTATTGACCCTCGTTTAGTGCCGTGAACCTGCATCCACTGGAAACTGGTTTGATACTATCCAAATTAATTTCCCGTAGAACCTGTAGAGCCCGCTGAGAAACACTCTGATCTCATCAGTCCAGACGGGATTCAAATGCAGGTGCACAAGGTGGAAGTGCAATATGGCACCTAGTCTCCAGCAGGCTACACCTTCGACTTCTGTCGTGCACTAAAGGGAAGGGTATACTGCACAACATACCTGTGCAATGGCTTCCGTTTTCCTAAGCTTGTCTTCCCACGTAACGGTCATTTCCTGAATTAGCTTTTCGGACTCTTCCAAACGATCCTTCAGCTCTGGGGCTTTCATTGACTGGTATGGAAAATCCAATCAAATACTTGTCAGTAAGTATTCATGCATAATTAAGTTCAAACAATCAATTCTAAAATACAAACAGACATTTAAAAATAAAACTAGGTTAAGTCGGTACATAATAAAGAAACTCGGTCTCTTTCAATGAATAACCATTACATTTTTTTTAGGCTATGCACCTTCCAACAAGTGTACGCACGTTCTCCCCTCCATTCCATTTAACACCTAGCTTCATCCCGAGCCACACATCCTCAGAAAGAGCTGAAGGTAATATTGGTGGGCCTGATACCAGAAGCCAAGTCACTCTTCCAACATTCCCTCCCCCGACAGAAAACTGTCTGGCCTGACATTCGGGATGCAGTGTAGTGGAGGATGGGGGTGAAATTGAATGACATATACTTCAAATTGGTGGCGCCTAAAGAGATTTGAAAATAAGCACAACAGATGCTGGAAGTAGAATTTCCCAGCAGTTAAACAGATTATAAAATAACTGGAAGTTCATTGAAAAATAATGATAATCATTTTGTATGTTCATATTAATCTACTTCAATGAATATCACTAGCACCACCAAGGACAAAGTTCACAAATCACAACAGGAAACCAAAAATAACCCTGTAACAGTACATACTGCGAATGAGTACAGGTATCTACTGTACAATATAATCCTGAAGTTCAGTTGGCATCATAAATCATGAAAGTAAAGGTTAGCAAGTTTCTAAATGATTACCCAAATCCTTCAATTAGATTAATGCCTTTGTGATCCCTCCCAGAAATCTATTCTTTGCATATTATCGGAGAGTCTGTCTTTAGCAAGCAGGTAAAAAGAAAGGGAACTCTGAATTGTTTGAGCTATCACTTGGCAAATATTTGACTGGAGATCACAGCAAAGCCTAAATCCTGTATTAGAACTTTATAAATCACTGGTTAGGCCTCACGCTGGAGTATTGTGGACAATTCTGGGCCCCACACTTCAGGAATGATGTAAAGGCCTTAGAAAGGGTACAGAGGAGGTTTACCAGGATGGGAGGAGAGGTTGGAAAAGTTAGGACTGCTCTCCTTGGAACAGAGAAGGTCAAGAGGTGACCCAATAGAGGTTTTCAAGATGATGAGAGGTTTTGATAAGAGTAGATAGAGAAAAACTATTCCTTCTGGTGAGTGGGTCAATATCCAGAGGTCCTAGATTCAAAATCATTGGCAAAATATCTAGAGGGGACAGGAAGAGAAATGTATTCACTCAAGAGTTGTGAGGATCTGGAACGCTCAACCTGAAAAAGGTGGTGAAAGCTGATTCCATAAATAATTTTAAAAAGGAGTTGAACAAGTACTTGAGGATGAGGAACTTACAGGATTACGGACAAAATGAGGGGCTGTGAGACTAAGCATGACTGCTCAAAGAGTCAGCACAGGCACGACAGGCTGAATGGCCTCCTTCTGTGCTGTTCATTTCTGATAGAATCATAGAAACTTAAGACAAGTACATTCTCCAGCAGGGGTCATTGTAGCCCTGAATTTTCCCTTCCATATTCCAACTTTAACATCCCTATCACTCTCAGCTGAAAGCAGCTTTTTAAAATCAACATTAACCAGGATTTGGACCTGGGACCTCCCTGGTTTGTATAACATCTGCCATCATGGATCAGACAACTGCCTCGGGATTAGGAATTCTTTAACATCCTGTAACACAATATTCTGTGCGGCTAATATTTAATGCACTGAAGCATTTAAAGTTGTACTTAACATTCACTTAATTATTTCTATTTCTCTTCCACAGATTAGATGCACATCCTACTAACCTATTCCTAATGGATTTGACAATTGCTCGGTTTAAAATCTGGGACTCCTACCACGTCATACCTCTGCTCTGGAGAGCTGCTCCCGCAGTTTATCTACTTCCTCACGAAGTTCCCGGATGATCCGGGCATTGGGATCCTCATTCACCACAGCGTGATTAATGATGTTTTTGGCTCTGTCAGCGTACCTCAGCGTTGACAGTGTTTCGTCGTAATTGTCTGCTGCAGGGCTGACTGTTGCGATCATTGCTGTTTTGCTATTTCCACCAAGACTATCCTGCATTTTTGTAAAAAAAAGGCAAATGAATTGTACTACATGTCTCAATTATATCTTTCCTCTCCAAATCTGTGTAATGCACCTCAATAAAGTCTAAACTTCCTTAGTTTATGAATGTGAATTGGGTTTTTAAAAACCCTCTAAAGTCACATCTCTACATTTAAAGGTTATACAACATATAAAGCCCACCCTGCCTTAATAGCTCACTGGGTATGTGCACTGCTTTGTATAGAACTGAGCTACATAGATCAACAAAGTCCAGGTCCGAGATAGCTGATCTCACTCCACCTGTGGAAGAGAGAACCTGGGGGGGAAGGGGATGGGCAAGGAAGATAAATCAGCAGTTGGGTCCCATTTCTGATCATTTTTCCGTGAAGTGCACTAGAAAATGTGTGTATGGACATCAAGTGATGACAGGATTGGGCCTGACTACTATGTTCCCCCTGGCCCCATGATCAAATCACCTACCAATACAAACCATCAAGGCTCACACAAGGAATGATTCCTTGCTGAGGTACCAGGAAGAGCCAACCCTGAAAGAATTATATCCACTTTTAGTCAGCACCGTAAGAGCAATAGGCAGTTTTGCATCCAGGACCCACGTCAAACTAGGAAGCAAGATGAGATGCCACAAACTCATCTCACTTAGCACGCAACAACCAGGAGAATGAGGAGATTACTTCCATCCCAGTCTGCGTTTCACTCAAACGCAGTTTCAGTGTAAGGTCAGTGACAAAATATGCAGTGCCAGCGAGTCCTCCAATGAAGAATCCAATTTGTACGGCAACCATTTTATTATTTACTTTAAAAATAATTTTTTTTAAATGCAAATCAACTGGGTCAGACAATGAGAAATAAAACTTGGATACAAGCCTATGGAGTAAAGGACTGATTCCTCCCTGGTTGTCACTGCAGCAATGTTGTGCTTCACTATATCAAAGCTGGTTTGCTCACATACAAGTATTTGGATACAGATTACTGCATCACAATTTGTTTTTTAATTGCGGTGTTGGTTGGGGGGGGGGGGGGGGGGGTTATACCAGGAAGTACATTTAGAGCACTATTTTCTTACTATTAACACTAAACTAATCTCTCTAAGTACCAGCCTATTTATTTTAGAAACAATCACCCAATAGAATTGGACGGTCCCACTCAGGTACTAGTGTCAGAAGCCACAGTGGCAGCAATAAAATTGCCAGTTCCTTGGTACGAACAGTAGTCAACGTTCTTTTTAAAATTTGTCTAGTCTCCTCAGTTAAGTACGTTGAAAAGACAGATAAATCACCCTGTTTTTTATATTACCCAATTAGTTACCAAGGAGAGTAAAGTGTAGCTCCTCCCTTTCCACCCCCTCCTCTCTCCATCATCTTTTTCCTCTTCTCCCGTCCCTCTCTTCCTTTCTCCACCAACAGCCAACTTAACCAGAAACGGCAAACGTAACTCCAAAACAGAAAGAGTTAGCTAATCTACAGCCGAAATAGATTAAGCTGCACTTCAGAGAGTAAACTCTAACAGAGTACACATTTGGTAATGAGTCAGGGAGGGCGAGTGAGTGGTACAGATGCCAAACTATTTCCCTTGCTTGAAGGAGACCCAGTACAGTAACTAACAAGAGTAAGACTGAAATATATTGACTGAATAGAAATACAGCTCTTATCAAGTCAAAAACCTAACCTTTATCATCACATTTCTTAATTCTCTCCACTCTTCTCCTGAAGTCAGTGACTGAGGTACAGTACCATGGGCGCAGCGCCACACCCAAGTCGTCATTCACTATATGGGACTCTAGAAAGTGACCATGAGCAGGCTATTCAATGTGGGGATAGCAGAGCTGAGCCTGATGCTGTGATCAACAAATGTCCACTTCACAGCAGATACCAATGGATAGTGTTAAGGAATGGGAAGCCCCATTGCTGAGATGGGGCAAGATGCTGAGATGTAATTAAGCACAGACCAGGGATCAAGCCTGAGAATACTGGACAGTACATTTACACAATAAGCCAAAGAACCCTACATGACAACAGTCCCCATTCTAAGTCTACCCTGTAGCAAAGTTGACTATAAATAGGCTTCCATATAATTCCAGCTTATGGTTTCCCCATCTCCTCTCAATTAAAAGAAAAATGCACTTAATTTTCTCCTCGTACCATATTCCATTCATTATGACAACAGGAACAGGTCGGTAGATGTCAGCACTTAAGATGTCAACAGTGTGGTGGTTCTTTTTTCACACACACACCATTCTGCTTTCAAACTCTTGCTACACGTGGAATCATGGGCACAAACAAGCATCCTACTACATACAGGCGGCGGGGTCTTAGTTATTTTGAGAAACAGTAACCCAGGTGTAAACTATCGGTTTACCTTGAGTAGCCAGGTCAGTACAGAGTCCCTGTAGGGAACAAACTTGTTCTTGTTTTTACTAGCAGCCTGATCCGCTAGAGCAGAGATTACTAGGCCTAGAGTTGTTAGGGATCTGAAAAAAAAGTCAGCATAAACATTACATTAGCAAGAAAGAGGTCTTGTGTCCATTAACCCTTGAAGACAAATCCAACATTCATAAGGACCATAAAATAAATGTTTTTCAGTCTAAGGGAGCATACTCTGTACTTGGTTTGAATGCTGCATTATCAGAGGTAAGTGCTGGATCAACTTGGCTCAGTTGGAACATCCTTACCTCTGGGTCATGTGGAAGTGCAGTTTTTGTCTCGGACAAAATGGTGTCCTTGAATTTAAACTAATAAAATGGCCGACTCTGACTTGTGTGGAAAAGGGAAAAAATCCATTGTTATGTTCTTTTCTGAAAATAACTTTAAATTCTTAGACTATGCTGTCAGCAAAAGACTGCCTGCACAAAAGAAAACAGGCTTAATATTGAGATAACCAAGGGCTAGTAAAGTAAACAAACCAGGCGCCTTGACCTTGGTGAGAGAAGTAAAATCCATTGTTATAGATAGACTCCATTTTATAGAGATTAGCTAGTCTCATTGTAAGGCATTTCTAACGTGTTTTTTTCTAATTGTTAACTTAGCTTACCTTAAACAACATGTCATGTGATATTATACTGTATAAGAATACTCCATTTTCTGTGATTCGGCAGTCTGTCATCATAGCTAATTGGGCTATGGTTGCAGTCTCCTTGCAAGTAAAAATATAATAAAAAGCCTTCTTTGACGATATTGTCTACAAGAGTCTTTAATCGGAAGTCAAACTTCGACAGTCAAAAGGAAGTGGGTTTGAGCACATAACCAAGGCTGACACTCCAGTGCTCCAGGGAGTGCTCTATTGTCAGAGGAGCCACACATTGCCTGTTCTGGTGGCTCAGGCAGACGTTAAAGATCCCAGGGAACTAATCAAAGAGTAGTGGGATCACTCAGCGTCCTGCCCAACCTTCTTCCTTAACCAGTACCAGCCTCGACTATTTCAATGGCAGACCTCCCATCCACCCCCTCTGTAAACTTCAGCTCATCCAAAACTCTGCTTCCCGCAATCTATTCCGTACCACATCCTGCTCACCGCCCCGCCACCGCCCCCCCCCAGTTTCTTGCCGACATACATTGACTCCCAGTCCCCCAACGCCTCCAATTTAAAATTCTCATCCCACCCCATCTCTGTAACCTCCTCCAACCGTACAACCCCCCAAAACTCTTCATTCCTCGGACTCTGGCCTTGTGCGCCCTCTGCCCTCACCCAGTCATTGGCAGTCGTGCATTGAGCCATACAGGCCCCATACTCTGGAATTCCCTCTCTAAACCCCTCCACCTCTCCTCGTTTAAGACCCACTTCACTGACCATTTTAGTCACCCTTCATAATAGCTTTCTCATTGCCTTGGTGTCCATTTTTGTCTGATTATGCCTGTGAAGTGCCTGGGACAATTTTCTACTTTAAAGTCGCTGTAAGTTGTTGTTGCTGCTACGTCTCTATGTACCCTCTGACATCAGCCTACTCCTTTTCCCCTGCTCCCTCTCCTCCTTCAGCCACGAGGCTTCTGTCCTCTGCAACTTTCTCTTCCCTAGTACTTTACCATGGCACCTTTCTCACCACCTTCAAAAGCCTACAAGGCTCTTCGCCTCAACTGTGCTTTCACCACCGAACAAAACTCTCTTTCACGTTCTCTCCAAGTGTCTCCTTTGTCCAACACCCCGTGAAACACTCTATGAGCTCCCATCGAAATACAAGTTGTGGTTGCGCGATGGACAATTTTCTTTTCATACTAATCCAAATTCAGAATGTACTCCTAAAGTTAGATATGCACAGCTAGTAAAAAGGAATTATTGGCCTTACAGAAACAAACACAAGAGCAGAAGATGGGCAAGTGATGGATCAGAGAGGTTTTAAAATATTTCACAATAGTAGACCTCTCGCATTAGGTAGAGAGCTGCATTACTGGTAAGGGTTCATCTAACAACAATTAAAAAGATAGATAAAACAGAAGGAGAAATTCATCAAACAATAAAGGTAGGGATTAGTGTTAAGGGCAACAAAATAATTGGCAACGATCAATCGTCAGCTGAAGATAAACAGGTAGATAGTGAATATGTAAGCAAGAGCCTGCAGGAAAGCACAATGTGATAATCACAGGGGATTTCAAAATCCCAGCAGTCAAGTGACCAAGCCTAAGGGAGGTATATAAATGCAAACGACTTCATAGATTGATTATTTAACACAACATGCAGAATACTAGGACAGGTAATGCAGCAGATTTAGTATGCAACAGTCCACCAGAACTGGCTAGCAACCTCAAGTAGATGGAACATTTCTCTTGCAGAGATTACAGCTCAGGACAAAAATGCAGTTTGCGCAAGCTTTTTCAGGAGCCTTTTGGAGTTACAAGAAAAGCTCAGGGGAGGAGCTAGTCAAGTTGCAAGTCAAATACAAGTTTTTTTTAAAGATCCTTTTTGAAGAGTTGGGGAAATAAGCATGTCCCCAAAACATTGATGCACGGTTCCAGAACATATGGCAAGGGTGAGGGCAGATTACGACCACTATACAGCCTAAATGATGGTCACAGTCCCAGTAGGTCTCACATTTAGATAATGGCCTATTCATCGGTTTAGCAATTGAATAACTTGAGGGATAATAATCTTGCTATATAATAGTGATGTAGTGTGACAAATTCTAACATTTTACTTTTAGTGGCAACAATGTCATTTTACAAGCATGAGTCCGTGGTTAGATACAGGTTAAACATTTCATCTATGAGATCGCCAGAAACTCACTTGTTAATATTGCTTCCTTCCTTTAATCGATCCCCAGCAGCTCCAGTCTTTGCTGCCCTCTCACTGCCTGCCAGGTCCACGAGGCTCAGCTTACTCACCTTCTCACCTGAAGTCTGCATAGAAAGAAAACATTAGAATTACTTCGTACCTGGCTCCATAGAGATTTCAAAAATCCTCCATCCACTCACGATCATTCCCTCTCCGTCCTCAACATTACCTCATTGCTTTTATTCTATGCCTCTAGATATAAAATCAAGGATTCCATTTACCTTTTTTATGCCCATATCTACTTGCCACTTTTAATGGCCTGCATATCTGCACATCAAGGTCCTTCTGCTCTGCTAAACCATTTAAAATCTTATTTTTCCCTATTCTTCTAAAATGTATAACTTTTCCACATTGAACTGTATCTGCCACCTATCTACCCATCTCGTCAACAAATATATGTCCGCCTACACTCTTTCACAATCCTCAGCACACTTTGCCATGCCTCCTTAATTTGGTGTCAGAAAATTCCCAAATATATATATTAATTAGAGTATAGAGTGGGCCAAACACTGACCTCTGTGCAACACTACTCATCACATCTTCGCAATCCAAGAAACTTTCTTTTACCTCATCTAACCATCTCTCTATTCATGTGGCCATATTGCCGTTAATAAATATTATGTTTGCCACAACTCTCCTATGTGATACCTTATCAAATGCTTTTTGAAAATCCACATAAACCACATCCACTGCTGTTCTTTTTTATTCTCCATTACTGCTTCAAAGAATTCTATAAGGTTTATCAAGCACAACCCACCTTTTGGAAATACAAACTGACTGGCCCTTATCATCTCCTGTTTCTGCAAGTGCTAGTAATTTCACCGCCTTGACTTCAAAATTCTCATCCTTGCTTTCAAATCCTGCATGGCACCATCCCACCTTACTTTAACTGTACTTTCTCACAAGAACCCTCTGCTCCTTTAATAATGGGCTATTGCTTCCCCCATCGCATCATTGGCCACTCATTCAGCCACTGTGCATTCTGAAACTCCCTGCCCAGTTCCCACCGCCTCACCAACCTCCCTGCTTTCAGAAGCCATCTTTTCCACGTAACATTCATTTTGCTTTTTTGCTTTCTACTCAACATCCACTGTTTGTAACTCCTTGATGTGAAGCACAGGTACCTGCCTGCACATGAGGAGCACAACAGAAATTCAAGTAGCTATCATTGCCCATGCCCTCACCCCAGACTGGAGATCAAACAGCGTGTGTGTAAGTATAATGTTGAATACTGCATGGGAACGGCTGCTCTCCTCATTCATGTTGGTTGCAGCGACTGTTCGGGACTTGTTCCCTTCTGACATCAAAGATTCAATGTCCTGTTGGACGAGAGAAATTAAAGTTCATCATCTGTTTAAAAAAAATATTTTTCTCTCCACACAGAACATTTCTTTTTCTCTATTCTGTTTGAGTTCCCTGCTATCCTCACCCAGACACAACCAAAAATGTAGTCAGGCACTCTCATTCCTAATCATCTTTTGACAGCACCCTACAACCAGGCTCTTCGAGGTGTATGTGAGCAGCACGGAATGACCTGCTCTCCACAAGTGTTCCCAGAATATAACCCTTTTCTTGTGAGACAGGAAGAAAAAAAGCACATCAAGTGTAGTACTGTATACAGCACATTACCTACTTATGCTGCACTTTTAAAAATTGTCATTTTATGCTGTAAATGCCTCTCTGGCTCATGCCTGCTCTGGGGAGACTGGGGAATGCTCAGCTGGTACCAGCAAGTCGAGTGCTGCCTTTATTTCCTTTCATATTTGGCAAAATTTCAGCTATTTTAATGCATTATATTTGAACATACATCATGATAGGGTGTGTGCAGGTGACAGCTGCAAGAGCCTGACCATCTCCTGTCCTTCACAAAGGCGACTGGGTGGAGTAAAGAAATTCAGGCTTCACTCCATCCAGCAGAGGTAGCAAATGAGTGCTTCCCTGCTCTGTGGCTTGAATCCTACAAAAGTGAATGAAGTCCTGTGAATTTTTTTTAAGCAGGCTACCAGCAAAAGAAAATTATCAGACTGTGAAATCATTGGTAACTAATAAATAACTTCAGGCGAAAAAGGTGGAGGTTACCAATCCGTACAACAAATTACCAGTTGCAGTAGGTAAGTGCTCCCCAGTCCATTCAGTAAAGCATAGGAATCCAAGAGGTGCTCACAGCTGCTACCCATTGAAACCATTAAGCTTCGGACATAACTCATTCTTTCCCAGAATCTCAACATGTGCAATTCCTTCTCCCTCTAATCTTTCCCTCTTCCTACCCTCTTTGGGCTAAAGCTGGACTAATCACTATTTTTTGATCAGTGTCAGCTGTGGCGCAGTTGGCAGCACCCTCACCTCTGAGTCAGAAGGTTGTGGGTTCAAGCCCCACTCCAGAGACTCGAGCACAAAAATCTAGGCTGACACTCCAGTGCAGTACTGTCGGAGTTGCCGTCTTTTGGAGGAGATGTTAAACCGAGGCCTGCTTTCTCAGGTGGGCATAAATGATCCAATGGCACTATCTTGAAGAGGAGCTGGGGAGTTATCCCCGGTGTCCTGGCCAATATTTATCCCTGAATCAGATTATCTGGTCATTATCTCATTGCTGTTTATGGGAGCTTACTGTGAGCAAATTGGCTGCCGCGTTTCCTACATTACAACAGTGACTACACTTCAAAAGTACTTAATTGGCTGTAAAGCACTTTGGGACGTCTGGTGGTTGTGAAAGATACTATATAAATGCAATTTTTTTTTTTGATTGCATTAATCTTCTCTTTTACTCTCTCCAACCTTGGTGGTGAGAGTAGCTCCACTCAAAACCACCCCTAGAAAAGGTCGGATACTCTTCATGCACCCCATTCAACTGTGCTGCCCTCATCCAATGCTCCCCTCGTGCCTGAAGCGTGTTGAACAGTCATATAAATATGCGTAACTGTATTTACCACTATCATATCAGTGTGAAAACCAACATGAATTAGGATTAATTGTTAAAGATTTGCTAATTTTCCTGTTTCAACTTGTAATCTGTTTGCAATGTTTTAGGTTCTTGAAATAAAATGCTTAGATATGAAAAAATACTGAAAACCCCAACTATACAGTGAACTCTGATAGCAAAGACTGCAATTGTTCCTTTCAATGTATAGTTATCAAATTAAAAAAACAAGAACTGGGCACCATTTCAGGGAAGAGCCTTCAGCAGAATTCAAGTCACTCAAGGGGTTGACGGTGGATAGGCAATGGCAAACATTCAAAGACTGCATGGATGAACTACAGAATTTGTACATCCCAGTGTGGCATAAGAATAAAACAAAAAGGGTGACTCAACCGTGGCTAACAAGGGAAATTAGGGATAGCATAAGATCCAAGGAGAGGGCATATAAATTGGCCAGAAAAAGCGGTAGCCCTGAGGATTGGGAGCAGTTTAGGATTCAACAAAGGAGGACAAAGGGATTAATTAAGAAGGGGAAAATAGAATATGAAAGTAAGCTTGCTGGGAACATAAAAACTGACTGTAAGAGCTTTTATAGATATGTGAAGAGAAAAAGATTAGTGAAATCAAGTGTAGGTCCCTTGCAGTCAGAAGCGGGGGAAGTTATAATGGGGAACAAAGAAATGGCAGCCCAATTAAATGCATATTTTGGTTCTGTCTTCACAAAGGAGGACACAAATAACCTCCCAGAGATGTTGGAGAACATACGGTCTGATGAAAGGGGGGAACTGAAAGAAATCAGTATTTGCAGGGAAATGGTGTTAGGGAAATTGACGGTATTGAAGGCCGATAAATCCCCAGGGCCTGATAATCTACATCCTAGGGTACTTAAGGAAGTGGCCCTAGAAATAGTAGATGCATTGCTGATCATCTTCCAACATTCGATGGAATCTGGAACTGTACCCATGGATTGGAGGGTAGCTAATGTTACCCCACTATTCAAAAAGGGTGGTAGAGAGAAAGCGGGGAATTACAGACCGGTAAGCCTGACATCGGTAGTGGGGAAAATGCTAGAGTCCATTATAAAGGATGTAATAGCTGAACATTTGAAAAACAGTGACAGGACCGGACAAAGTCAACATGGATTTACAAAAGGTAAATCGTGCTTGACTAATCTACTGGAATTTTTTGAGGATGTAACTGGGAAAATAGATAAGGGAGAACCAGTAGATGTGGTGTATTTGGACTTTCAAAAGGCTTTCGATAAGGTCCCGCATAAGAGATTAGCGGGTAAAGTTAAGGCACATGGGATTGGGGGCAAGGTATTGACTTGGATAGAGAACTGGTTGGCGGACAGAAAGCAGAGAGTAGGAATTAATGGGTCTTTTTCCGAGTGGCAAGCAGTGACTAGTGGGGTACCGCAGGGATCGGTCCTTGGACCCCAGCTATTCACAATATACATTAATGATCTAGATAAGGGAATTAAATGTAATATCTCCAAGTTTGCAGATGACACAAAGCTGGGTGGGAGTGTGTGCAGCGAGGAGGATAGCGAGAAACTCCAGGATGATCTGGACAGGTTGGGTGAGTGGGCAGAAGCGTGGCAGATGCAATATAACGTGGATAAGTGCGAGGTTATCCACTTTGGTGGCAAAAACAGAAAGGCAGACTATTATCTGAATGGCAATAGATTGGGAGAAGGGGAAGTGCAACGAGACCTGGGTGTCCTTGTGCACCAGTCGCTGAAAGTAAGCATACAGGTGCAGCAGGCGGTGAAGAAGGCAAATGGTATGTTGGCCTTCATAGCGAAAGGGTTTGAGTATAGGAACAGGGATGTCCTGCTGCAGATGTACAGGGCCTTGGTGAGACCACACCTTGAGTACTGTGTGCAGTTTTGGTCGCCTTATCTGAGGAAGGATGTTCTTGCCATGGAAGGAGTTCAGCGAAGATTCACAAGGCTGATACCTGGGATGGCAGGAATGACATATGAGGAGAGATTGGGTCGATTGGGCTTATACTCACTGGAGTATAGAAGAATGAGAGGGGATCTCATCGAAACATATAAAATTCTGACAGGTCTGGACAAACTAGATGCAGGAAGAATGTTCCCGATGGTCGGAGAGTCCAGAACCAGGGGTCATAATCTACGGATAACGGGTAAACCATTTAGGACAGAAATGAGGAAGAATTTCTTCACCCAGAGAGTGGTGAACCTGTGGAATTCTCTACCACAGAAGGTAGTTGAGGCGAAGTCATTAAATATATTCAAGGATGAGTTAGATATATTTCTTAAAGCTAAAGGTATCAAGGGATATGGGGAGAAGGCAGGTACAGGGTACTGAGTTTAGATGATCAGCCATGATCTCATCGAATGGCGGAGCAGGCTCGAGGGGCCGAATGGCCTACTCCTGCTCCTATGTTTCTATGTTTCTATAAGTATCACCTGTCTTTTTCTTTCAGGTGATGATGGTGCATTTTCAACATTTTCAGCTTTTGTTTCAGATTTTCATCTTTACATATTTTGAATTAAACTTTTCATTGGACTCCACTAAATTATGATAAGGAAAAATAAAGCACATTTGACAGGGATGCAGGTGACGCAGGCAAGGCTGCATTTATTGCCCATCGCTAGTCGCCCTGAGAAGGCAGTGGTGGGCCTTCTCCTTGAACCACTACAGTCCTTGTGGCGACGGTGCGCCTACAAATTATGTTAGGTCGGGAATTCCAGGATTCTGGTCCAGCGATGAAGAAGGAATGGCGATGTATGTCCAAGTCAGAATGGTGTGCGACTTGGGAGAGGAAGTTAGAGGTTCCCACAACATTGCTGCTCTTATTCTACTTGGTGGTAGGGGGTCGTAGGAGTGAAAGTGCTGTTGAATTAACCTTGGTTTAAAAGAGTCATCCAGAAAAAAATTATGAAAATGAAAGGCTTTATAGGTTTCAAATGTCAAAAATCTTAAACATGGTATATAATTGAAACAAAATATATGTTGTTTCCCTGATATTATGTGTAAAATTCTTACAGGGTAGATGCAGGGAGGATGTTTTCCCTGGCTGGGGAGTCTAGAACTAGGGGTCACAGTCTCAGAATAAGGGTTTGGCCATTTAGGACTGAGATGAGGAAAAATTTCTTCACTCAGAGGGCTGTGAATCTTTGGAATTTGCTACCCCAGAGGGCTATGGACGCTCAGTCGTTGAGTTTATTCAAGACAGAGATTGAAAGATTTTTCGGCACTAAGGGAACCAAGAGATATGGGGATAGGGCGGGAAAGTGGAGTTGAGGTAGATCAGCCATGATCTTATTGAATGGCGGAGCAGGCTCGAAGCGCCGAATTGGCCTACTCCTGCTCCTATTTCTTATGTTCTTAAATAGATTAACAAATGTCAAAAGCTGAACTTCAGCCATTTCCTTCAACCAAAACAATAGTAAATAACATCTCAAGCAATAGATTAGAGAGAGAGTGGAAAATAGGCAGTGTCATGTTAGCAATAAAATTCAACGGCATAGATTTGAGATTTTGAGCACTCGATTTTATGTGGAGGCACATTAACAGTTTTGAGTAAAAAGGTAAATTATCTTTGGTAGCCACTTCAACTGTTACCACAAACCAAAAAGCTGATAAGACCAACCACCTTAAAACCTTAATTCTGCTTTATTCTGGGAGTTTGTTGCCCTCAAGATTCTGTTTCATGCAGTTTGATTCATTATTTTCCTTACCTTGTAACTTGCCACAGCCAATTTGGACAAGCCATCCACATATGGACCAAGAACCTTGTGTTCTCTCACCTTCAAGGTGTGTCGACTCCTACAAAACAAGCGTTCAAAAAATAAAACAAATCAAACGAAACTTAGTTGGTACAAGTATTGGACTTGTACCTTAAGTGTTATACCTGAAAAGTGCTAACAGAACCCAAAGCAGCAATAGATATTATAGTCAGACTGAAAGCTCTGCACTTCTAGCAGTTGGTGATGTACAAAATGGTAACGCCAGTTTTGCAAAGTTGGAACACAATTGAACTCACTGCCCTAATGTTCCTCTTCTAATTAACGACTAAAGGCCATTCAGTACATCGAAGTTCTGTTCCCCCACCCTTTCTCTCAAGCTTTTCAGATTTTTCCTCTTAGTTCAACCTCTTGAAACTTCTCTGTACGATTTCCAATGCATATTTTTAGTGGCATGGAGGGGTGGTCAAAATATAGTACTTGAAATGGTGAGACTAACCAGTGCATTGTGATGTCTTAGATTAGATTCTGTAGATGTACTTTCACATTCATTGCTTCACCACATTTATTTCAACCCATGTGTAATATGATAGAAATAAGAGGAAAAAAAGACCATTTAGCCCATCATTTTGCCCCATCTGGTAGACAGGGTAACCTTGCATACTGTTCATCCTCGCACACCCATCACCCACCCCCTAATATAAGTTCCTACTAATCTCGAGAGATATTTGTTGCCCTAAAGACATAGCTCATTTAAACCACACACTCCAGTCAGCATTAAGCAGAGCGAAGTCATAAGCAGTGGTCCGCTACAATAGCGTCCAAGGAAACAGCTGCTCTGCTGGGCTATGGGAATCCTCAGTAAGGCAGGATCACAGTGACACTTGAGCATATGCAGCTGAGTAATGCCAAACACAAGCTGGAGAAGGCTGTATGGGTCAAGGTGCAGGCTGAAAAGAAAACCCTAATGAGATGATGGAAATGGCCTTTAGTTGGCTTACGGTATGAAGTGAGATCAGCAAATGCTTCTATTGCTTCTCCTATCATCATAGAGCCAAACAGATGTAATGAAGCTAATCAACTGAACATGGGTTTCATTTTTTTTGTATTCTTTTATAAAAGTAAGAACTTTCACTTTTTCTTTCTTTTCCCCTTTAGGTCTCTGTACACTACAGAGTAATCAATCAGACGTGCAAACTGGTCCCAAGGCCTCCACAATGCTGCTCCATACATGGAGGTTCACACAGCAGCCTAGGGAGATACTGCATCTGATTTTGTCTCCCACCCCGTGTCTTTCCCTCTGAGTGCATCATAATTAATATTTCATGGGAAAAATAACAGCATGCACTGGCCCTTTTTCAAGACTGTACATGACCACTTTTAGAAAGCTTTTTAAACTGTCATTAATAACTTTTAAAATCATTGGAAAAAAATGTTACGATAAAATGTCATTTATTATGCATTATTAAAAAAAATCCTTTCAATAGACTCAATTGGAATATAAATGAATGGAGAGGGAACTTTTATTAGTGAATAAAGGAAGTCACGACAGAATCAGATCCTCACGTGAAATGTCAAAGAATGATACCAAGTAGAGTAAAGCTTCATCTACTCAGGAAGAAAAATAAAAAATTTGAGAGCCAAGAAAGGATGCAATTGGCGAAGGAATGGCAGTAAATAGTCAAGCAGTAGCGACTTTATCAGCTTTGGTATGGTGCATGGCACGGGATGGGGGGGTGGGGGAGCGGAGAACGGAATTTTTTTCCCCAGAAGTATGGAGACATCACATTTTATTACGGGATGGTAAATGTACTTTAACCTTGCCTCCCAGAAGCAGCAACGCAGTTTGATTTCCCATTCCTAGGAGCACAGAAGCACAGCTGAGAATTGAAATTAGCCACGTAGAGGAAATGTAAACACTGAAGTTGAAGCATCAGGGAACTATAGACGTGCGGTATATCTGACTACTATGGCCATCACTTACAGACATATCTATTTTCTTGGCATGAAATATGGGTAAAAGGACATCAGTACAGATTAACACATCTTGTATAAATGTATTCTCCACAAAATTACTTCCACACCTGGATTTATGCATGTTTACTTTCCATCTTTTTTTACCCTCCCACTTACCCTTTTGGATCGAGAAGGTCCCGGACCTTCTCATTGTAGATTTCCATGTACGACACTTCAACTGTGAAGCTTTGTTCCTCATTTGCCTCTTGTAACGCTCGCTCAAACAGCTTGCTGCACAGTCGGGGGGTCAAACCTGGCTTGTCTTTTGAACCCATCATTGTGTACGATTTCCCTGAGCCTAACCATTGAACAGGTGTACACAGATAGTTAATAAGGTCAAAACAGATCGTTAATAAGGTCTATAGCACATCAGCATAAATTCAGTCTCACTTTTCTAGATACCACAGAGAATTAGCTAAGTGTGAAATGAACATAGTTACTCCACATACAGTGGACAGTTTTGGTCTCCTTGCATAAGGAAGGATATACTTGCCATAGAGGGAGTGCAACGAAGCTTCACTGGACTGATTCCTGGGATGCGGGGATTGTCCTATGAGGAGAGATTGAGTAGACTAGGCCTATATTCCCTAGAGTTTAGAAGAACGAGAGGTGATCTCATTGAAACGTATAAAATTCTTAAGGAGTTTGACAGGATAGATGCTGGGAGGATACTTCCCCTAGCTGGGGAGTCTAGAACTAGGGGTCACACAGAATAAGGGGTCGCCCATTTAGGACTGAGATGAGGAGACATTTCTTCACTCAAAGGATTGTGAATCTTTGGAATTCGCTACTCCAGAGGCCTGTGGATGCTCAGTCGTTGAGTATATTCAAGACAGAGATTGATAGATTCTTGGATACTAAGCGAATCGAGATATGGGGATAGTGCAGGAAGATGGAGTTGAGGTAGATTAGCCATGATCCTATTGAATGGTGGAGCAGGCTTGAAGGGCCGAATGACCTACTCCTGTGCTTAGTTCTTATGTTCATACAGATGTGTTTTTTTATTTTAATCAGTTCAAGTACCATCTATTTAACAGAAGTAACACCAGATAAAAGAGACATACATTAGAAGCTTGCAAGTATCCATGTAATTTATATTTACATCTGTTCAAAAGGTTTGCTTGCAAGAAATTTAGCTAAAACTTCATGTGAAAGCTAAGGTGTGCTGATAATTACTTGTAAAATATGTTTTATAGGTTGGCTTCATTTAAAGAAATACACTATTGAGGCATCTTACCAGTCTGTCCATAGGCAAATATACAAGCATTGTATCCTTGGAAGGCATTTTGCAGCAGATTTTCACCAAGGCACTTGAACACTATGTCTTGACCTGGAGTAGGAAAGAAGGGAAGGGGAAAAAAAAAAGTAATATAGTAGAGTTACACAAGAATGAAAAAAAGGTAATAAGAGTAAATAAAAATGCACACTTAGTGAGGTAAACATAGTGTGGGACAGGATTGGAAATCTTCAGTAGGCATGTCCAACAACTCAATTGTAAATAAAATTTGTATTCTACACCTTCCAGCAGCAGTTGAGTGTCTCTCTGGAACCCAATTATGGTAAGCACCGAACCCTGGATGTACGTGTGTATATTCTCATACCCGGCCTCCATGTAATGCCTTTCAACAGCCGTTATCCCAAATCTCAGTTTCCGCATCAGTTATATGATAGAGAGCTGCCTTCAGCGTGATGTAAGGATACACACTTGGCAACCTGCATCATGTTATCCACCCTGCCATCCTGGACATCCATGTTTATTGCCACATATCAGCCTTACTTATCGCCAAATGCTTAATTCAAGTCCTCACGTTAAGGGATTTGGCTAAGATGTGTACCCTCAATAATTCTGACTCGCATTCCAGGGTGTTCCACGACAGGACAGTGCAGGTTGCAGCTCTCCTTCACTATAATCACCAACACTTTGGGTATAGTCATTCTAATGACAGTTATTGGCCACTTTCAAAATTTAAGTGGTAGAGTCAAATAGGTCAGGAAGATCTTGGGCATAATCCATGGTCTATGCTGATCTCAGCCAAACCAGCAGTATAGGGTGAAGGGGAGGGGTGGGGTGGGTAGGAATTACTGCAACAGGCCTCAATCCATATTCCAAAGGGTAGACAGTGAATTTGTCAGAAATGGTGCAAGGCAAAACACCCCCTTTTGCCTGGCTCTGTATTTACTTAAAAGCTGTTCATCTCGAACATCTTCCAGTTCTGATGAAAGGTCATCAACCTGAAATGTTGGGGTGAATTTTAACACCCAAAAACGGGTGGTTTGGGGTTGGGTAAGATGTTAAAATTAGAAAAATCTGAAACCCAACCTCAACCCGCCCACATTTCCGGGTTTAACGGAGGCGGGACAAGGGGCGGGCAGCCAACCTGCTCCCAGGCGGCGGGTTGGCAATTTAAATATTTTAATGAGGCTGGCAGCCTCTGATTTTTTCCTTTATTCGTTCATGGGATGTGGGCATCGCTGGCAAGGCGAGCATTTATTGCCCATACCTAGTTGCCCTTGAGAAGGTGGTAGTGAGCCATCTTCTTGAACCGCTGCAGTCCATGTGGTGAAGGTACTCCCACAGTGCTGTGATTGAGGGAGTTCCAGGATTTTGACCCAGCGACGATGAAGGAACAGCAATATATTTCTAAGTCAGGATGGCGTGTGACTTGGAGGAGAACTTGGAGGTGGTGGTGTTCCCATGCGCCTGCTGCCCTGGTCCTTCTAGGTGGTAGAGGTCGTGGGTTTGGGAGGTGCTGCCGAAGAAGCCTTGGCGAGTTGCTGCAGTGCATCTTGTAGATGGTACACACTGCAGCCACGGTACGTCGGTGGTGGAAGGAGTGAATGTTAAGGTGGTGGATGGGGTGCCAATCAAGTGGGCTGCTTTGTCTTGGATGGTGTCGAGCTTCTTGAGTGTTGTTAGAGCTGCACTCACCCGGGCAAGTGGAGAGTATTCCATCACACTCCTGACTTGTGCCTTGTAGATGGTGGAAACGTTTTGGGGAGTCAGGAGGGGAGACACTCGCTGCAGAATACCCAGCTTCTGACCTGCTCTTGTTGCCACAGTATTTATGTGGCTGGTCCAGTTAAGTTTCTGGTCAATAGTAACCCCCAGGATATTGATGGTGGGGGATTCGGCGATGGTAATGCCATTGAATGTCAAGGGGCGGTGGTTAGACACTTGCTTTTTGGAGATAGTCATTGCCTGGCACTATGTGGCGCGAATGTTACCTGCTACTTATCAGCCCAAGCCTGAACGTCGTCCAAGTCTTGCTGCATGTGGGCATGTACTGCTTCATTATCCGAGGAGTTGTGAATGGCACAGAACACTGTGCAGTCATCAGCGAATATACCCACTTCTGACTTTATGATGGAGGGAAGGTCATTGATGAAGCAGCTGAAGATGGTTGGCCTAGGACACTACCCTGAGGAGCTCCTGGGGCTGTGATGATTGACCTCCAACCACCACAACCATCTTCCTTTGTGCCAGGTATGACTCCAGCAAGTGGAGAGTTTTCCCCCAGATTCCCATTGACTTCAGTTTTACTAGGGCTCCTTGATGCCACACTCGGTCAAATGCTGCCTTGATGTCAAGGGCAGTCACTCTCGCCTCTGGAATTCAGCTCCTTTGTCCATGTTTGGACCAAGGCTATGAGGTCTGGAGCAGAGTGGTCCTGGCGGAACCCAAACTGGGCATCAGTGAGCAGGTTATTGGCGAGTAAGTGCTGCTTGATAGCACTGTCGATGACACCTTCCATCACTTTGCTGATGATTGAGAGTAGGCTGATGGGGCGGTAATTGGCCAAATTGGATTTGTCCTGCTTTTTGTGGACAGGACACACCTGGCCAGTTTTCCACATTGTCGGATAGATGCCATTGTTATAGTTGTACTGGAACAGCTTGGCGAGAGGCGCGGTTAGTTCTGGAGCACAAGTCTTCAGCACGACAGCCGGGATGTTGTCGGGGCCCACAGCCTTTGCTGTATCCAGTGCGCTCAGCTGTTTCTTGCTATCACGTGGAGTGAATCGAATTGGCTGAAGACGGGCTTCTGTGGCGGTGGGGATCATCCACTTCTGGCTGAAGATGGTTGCAAATGCTTCAGATTTGTCTTTTGCACTCATGTGCTGGGCTCCACCATCATTGAGGATGGGGATATTCATAGAGCCTCCTCCTCCCGCTCTTCTCTTCTTCTTAAGCAGTCCCTCGGAACAGAGGATGACTTGCTTCCACGCTAAAAATGAGTTCTCAGGTAACTGATGAGTCCAATGCGGGACCTACAGTCTCTGTCATAGGTGGGGCAGACAGTGGTTGAAGGGGCAGGTGGGTGGGGTGCTTGGGTTGATGTGCGCTCCTTCTGCTGTTTGCGCTTGGCTTCCGCTTGCTCCCGGCGAAGAGACTTGAGGTGTTCGGTGCCTTCCCGGATGCTTCTCCTCCACTTTGAGCAGTCTTGGGCCAGGGATTCCCAGGTGTCGGTGGGGATGTTTCACTTTTTCCAAGGAGGCTTTGAGGGTGTCCTTGAAGCGTTTCTTCTGCCCACCTGGGGCTCTCCTGCCATGTTGCAGCTCTGAGTAGAGCGCTTGTTTTGGGAATCACGTATCAGGCATGTGGATGATGTGGCCCGTCCATCGGAGCTGATCGAGCATGGTCATAGCTTCGATGCTCGCTGCTGGATCTCCTGCACTTTCTCCACCCATCATCTGTTCTTTAGGTCGCGAGTTTTTTGTTGGACTTCGGCCTTCAGGCGTCTGTAGAGCTGTTTTCTTGCTCTCGAGTCATGTTGCTGTTTCCAGATCAGGAATGCCTTGCACTTGTGGCTTATTAGCTCCTGGATCTCCTGGTCATTCTCGTCGAACCAGTCTTGGTGTTTCCTGGTCGAGTGACCGAGCGTCTCTTCACAGGTGCGGATTATGGAGGCCTCGGTTGGTTGTGAGGAGCAGGCTGAATAGTACTTTCTTCGCAGGGTCTTTGAGTGCTCCAGCGTTGATTTTCCTGCGGCATTGTTTCTGTTGCCGCCGCTGTTTTGGGGCTACGTTGATGGAGATGACAGAGTGGATTAGGCGGTGGTCTATCCAGCAGTGGTCAGCTCCTGTCATGGCGCGGGTGATGCGGACGTCCTTGCGGTCCCTCGCTCGGAGGATGACTAGTTCAGCAGATGCCAGTACTTGGAGCGAGGGTGTTGCCATGAAGCCTTGTACTCGTCTCTCTGACGGAACAAGGTGTTGGTTATGACAAGGCCATGTTCTAAGCATTTAGTCAGGAGGAGGGTACCATTGGAGTTGGCTTTCCCTACCCCCTCTCTGCCGATCACACCTCCCCAGAGGTCTGTGTCCTTTCCAACTCTGGCATTAAAGTCACCGAGGATCAGCTTGTCGCCCGTTGGGACTTGGGACAGAGATTGTTTGAGGCTGGAGTAGAATTTCTCTTGGGTCTCGTCTGTGGCTTCCAGTGTTGGGGCGCACGCACCGATGACCGTAGCGCACTGGTTCCGGGCTAGGGTGAGCCGAAGAGTCATGAGGCGTTCGTTTATTCCACCTTGCTCCTTGAGCTGGGATATTCATGGAGCCTCCTCCTCCCGTTAGCTGTTTAATGGTCCACCACCATTCACGACTGGATATGGCAGGACTGCTTTGCAGGTTTAACAGTGGCAGCCCAGGGTTCCCAGGCCTGGGGAAACCCGGCAACTGAAGGGAGGTGAGGACAGCTTCAGGGAGAAGGTAAGTGTCTTTACAGCACTGCTTGTGGGCCAGGAGGAGCAGGAGTGCTGACACACCACCGCCCCCGCTCCCCCACCACCGGGGTCGGGGATTGGACCCCCCATCCCAGGATCGGACCCTCCCCCGAGCTCATGGATCGGACTTACCTGCTCCGGAGTCCTCCCCACCCAACTGGCAGTCAAGTCTATCAATCAGGCTGACTACTAGACAGGGAACCTGTCAAGTGCAAAAGACGCACACTGCGGAGTCAAAACGCCACAGCATGTGGGGAAACACAGACGTCCGGGTTTCCTGTCCAAAATTCCACCCCGTCGCCTACATAACCCACCCCATTAATATCCAGGCTGTTAATTCTGTTTCTCTCTCCAAAGATACAGCCTGATCTAATGAGCGTTTTCAGCATTTTCTGTTCTTATTTCAGATTTCCAGCATCCGCAGTATTTTGCTTTTCTTTTAGTCAATTTCTCAAGCTAGGTTCCGGCACCTAATAGTTATAAAGTGACTGCCACTGGTGAATGCACATATGTGGATGTTGGTTGTTGCCAGGATTAGGCTCTGCTGTAATGCCCCCCTCCCCACTCACTGCCCAGGTTCACGTACAAAGAATGACCATTTAGGTGAAGTACCAGAGGACTGTCAGCACCTTCAGAACTGTACTGCAGTACAAGTCAGTATCTTTAAAACAGTAACAGAAAAATTAGATCAGTATTTTTGAACTCGAGAACAAACTACACACCAACACATTTCTCACTGGCAATTTGAGCTAGAATCCGAGTCCCTAAGGATGAGTCACCGATCGCCAAGAGCCAGAAAAGTGGCCTAAGTATCCAAAATAGAGCTTGCTCAGTATAACAAGGCCTTGACACAGCATAACAGGTAGCCAGCATCAAAGACCAAAAATGGCACACAACTCTACCACATTCAAAATAATATCGCTGTAGACTCAGCTTAATGTTCGCCGGTACCTGTACAGCCCGGACACATATATTGTAATTTAGAGTAGCAAAGGTTGTCACTTATGAATAATTTCAAAGTGGATGAAGGGTCACGGTGCAGGGCTATGACATAACCAAGAGTACAGCACACCTGGTGGTACAATACTCTAGCATTTTACCTTGCTGTTGCACAAACATGCAAATTGTTAAGTGAGAACCGGTACAGCAAGTTCCTGCCCTGAACCAAGTAGACATAAGGAGGAAAAGGAGGAAGAGCGAAGCTGACGCAATCTAGAGGGCAAGTCAACTCGTATTATGACTCCACACCTCCCAGCAACCGGCTTAAAAGTCTTCTGTGGTCACTGGCCCACCTTCTCAAATGGTGTGGCAGGCAGAGGGACCTAAACAAAGGGCAGGGGTGAAAGGATAATAAAAGGGCAGAATTTTAGTACCGCAAGCAAAAGCTACTCTCTCTGAGACACAATAATGAGGCTCTCACCGTACACCTGTAGAATGGAATTTTTAACGCAACATACCTGCATACTTCTCCTTAATGGACTCATCCATTGACCAGAAACAGTGATCGTATGCAAAAACCTATATAAAAAAAGTCAAGAACTCACCATCAGTAAATGTCCCTTTCCAACAGCAATCTGTAGCAAAAATATGTATCAAGACATTTGTAACATTAAATTAGAAATGATGCATATAGAAGTTTTAAAAAACTGCAAATTAAGCCAACTTAAAAATATTTTTTGAAACAAACAATGCATTTCAGTTGGAAGCCATCATTATCACTTTCATTCCAGTACGGATGAAGGGTCCAACCGGAAACATTAACCTATCTTTTCTCTCTCTCATAAGCCAATTCGACTGCCCTGCTGCACATATCTGGCATCTTTTGGTTTTTATTTCAGATTTCCAGGATTCACAATTTTATCATCTCAAAATATCTCTTCCCGCTCCCCACGCCACAACAAATTAGCCAAAATTGTAAGAAAATGACAACATTAATAATAGATTTGGCAGATTTTAGGCCAATGGGCCATTTTGCTGCTTTTTATCCCCCCCCAGTATCTGATCATTTTATCGAGAGGAGTCTTTTCCAGTTATAAAATATAAGGTTAGTTAGGTATAAAGTATGTCGGACATGCAGAGTAAAATCTATGTTGTTCTATTTACTGCCACCAGAGAAGACTCAAACGTTAAGGCTCTCCCAGTGTGCTAAGGCCAGATGCCTGGCCAAAACATTTGATATCAGATTATGAAGAAATAAGCAGTTTAAATGTAAATAAAATTTAATTTCATCAAACACTTCTAGTATGACTAGAACATAAAGTTTATTGCAGAAACCTTATGGGCTCTAACACCATCTATCCTGCCATATAAATGAATAAACCTTCAGACCTCCATCATAAAATTGACATTACATTTTCGCTCTTGCATTGTATGATGTATACTTACAATCTCAAGTGAGATCAGAAAACCTGCAGATAACTATTTACTTTACAAAAGCTAACAAACACAAGATGGTAATTTAATATTTGGATGCAGGCATTCAACATTAAACCACTCAAGCCTTGACCTGTTCTCAAAGTACACCAGCCATATTGGCTTGAAACAACATGCAACTTAACCCTCTATCAACAATCCAATATTCTGCACTGTACTTCTCACATAATTCCCCTAATACTGCACTCAGTTGAGATATAGGTTTAAAGTTATGGTATACAGTATGGGATACCGGACCTAGCACTTCAATGCCAATATATTCAGCAATTTCCTCATTCTTCAGGATATGGGCGTCACTGGCAAAGCCGGCATTTACTGCCTGTTCCTAGTTGCCCGGAGGTGGTGGTGGTTGGTCACCTTTTTGAACCGCAGTGGTGAAGGCACTCCCACAATGCTGTTAGGTAGAGAGCTTCAGGATTTTGACCCAGCCACAATGCAGGAATGATGATGTATGTTCAAGTCAGGATGGTGTGTGACTTGGAGGGGAACTTGGAGATGATTGTGTTCCCATGCAACTGCTGCCCTTGTCCTTCTCGGTGGTGGAGGGTTTGGGAGGTGTTGCCAAAGTCTTGGTGACTTGCTGCAGTGTATCCTGTATTTGGTATACACTGCCGTCACAGTATGCCAGTGATGGAAGGAGTGGACATTTAAGGTGGTGGATGGTCTGACGATGAAGCAGACAGCTTTGTCCTGGATGACGTTGAGCTTCTGGAGTGTTGTTTCAGCTGCATCCATCCCAGAAAGAGGAGAGTATTCCATAACACTCCTCACTTGTGCCATGTAGGGGGTGGAGAGGATTTGAGGAGTCAGGAGGTGATCCACTCACTTCAGAATAAGAACATAAGAAATAGGAGCAAGAGTAGGCCATTCGGCCCCTCAAGCCTGCTCCGCCATTCAATAAAGTCTGGCTGATCTTCTACCTCAACTCCACTTTCCTGCACTATCCCCATATCCCTTGATTCTCTTAATATCCAAAAATTTATCGATCTCTGTCTTGAATATACTCAACGACTGAGCCTCCACAGCCCTCTGGGATAGAGAATTCCAAAGATTCACCACCCTTAGTGAAGGAATTTCTCCTCATCTCAGTCCTAAATGGCCGACCCCTTATTCTGAGACTCCGACCCCTGGTTCTAGACTCCCCAGCCAGGAGAAACATCCTCCCTGCAAGCCCTGTAAGAATTTTGTATGTTTCAATATCACCTCTCATTCTTCTAAACTCTAGAGAATATAGGCCTAGTCTGCTCAATCTCTCCTCATAGGACAATCCCCCCATCCCAGGAATCAGTCTGGTGAACCTTTGTTGCACTCCCTCTATGGCAAGTATATCCTTCCGTGGGTAAGGAGACCAAAACTGTACACAGGTGTGGGCTCACCAGGGACCTATACAATTGCAGTAAGATGTCTTTATTCTTCTACTCAAATCCTCTTGTAATAAAGGCCAACATACCATTTGCTTTCTTAATTGCTTCCTGTACCTGCATGTTAACTTCCAGTGATTCGTGTACAAGGACACCCAGGTCCCTCTGAACACCAACATTTCCCAATCTCTCACCATTTAAAAAATAGACTGCTTTTCTATTTTTCCTACCAAAGTGGATAACTTCACATTTCTCCACATTATATTCCATTTACCATGTTCTTGCCCACTCACTTAGCCTGTCTATATCCCCTTGAAGCCTCTTTGCATCCTCCTCACAACTTACATTCCCACCCAGCTTTGTATCATCAGCAAACTTGGATATATTACATTTGGTCCCCTCATCCAAAACATTAATATAGGAGTTATACAGCACAGAAAGAGGCCCTTCGGCCCATCGTGCCCGCGCTGGCCATCAAGCCCTGTCTATTCTAATCCCATTTTCCAGCACTTGGTCCGTAGCCTTGTATGCTATGGCGTTTAAAGTGCTCATCTAAATGCTTCTTGAATGTTGTGAGGGTTCCTGCCTCTACCACCTTTTCAGGCAGTGAGTTCCAGATTCCAACCACCCTCTGGGTGAAAAAGTTTTTCCTCCAATCCCCTCTAAACCTCCTGTCCCTTACCTTGAAACTATGCCCCCTGGTTATTGACCCCTCTACTAAGGGGAAAAGTTCATTTCTATCTACCCTATCTATGCCCCTCATAATTTTGTACACCTCAATCAGGTCCCCCCTCAGCCTTCTCTGCTCTAAGGAAAACAACCCCAGCCTGTCCAGTCTCTCTTCATAGCTGAAGCGCTCCAGCCCAGGTAACATCCTGGTGAATCTCCTCTGCACCCTCTCCAATGCAATCACATCCTTCCTATAGTGTGGCGACCAGAACTGCACACGGTATTCCAGCTGTGGCCTAACTAGCGTTTTGTACAGCTCCATCATAACCTCCCTGCTCTTATATTCTATGCCTCGGCTAATGAAGGCAAGTATTCCATATGCCTTTTTAACCACCTTATCTACCTGTCCTGCTGCCTTCAGGGATCTATGTACATGCACACCAAGGTCCCTCTGATCCTCTGTCCTTCCTAGGGTCCTACCATTCATTGTGTATTCCCTTGCCTTGTTAGTCCTCCCAAAATGCATCACCTCACACTTTTCAGGGTTAAATTCCATTTGCCGTTGTTCTGCCCATCTGACCAACCCGTCTATATCGTCCTGTAGCCTGAGGCTTCCCTCCTCGCTATTTACCACTCCACCAATTTTCGCGTCATCTGCGAACTTACTTATCATACCTCCGACATTCATATCTGAATCATTAATGTACACTACAAACAGCAAAGGACCCAGCACCGATCCCTGCGGTATAGATTGTGAATAGCTGAGGCCCAAGCACTGATCCTTGCAGTACCCCACAAGTTACAGCCTGCCAACCCGAAAATGACCCGTTTATTCCTACTCTGTTTTCTGTCCGTTAACCAATCCTCAATCCATGCTAGTATATTACCCCTAATCCCATGAGCCTTAATTTTGTTTAATGACCTCTTGTGTGGCACCTTATTGAATGCCTTCTGAAAATACAAATACACCACATCCACTGGTTCCCCCTCATCTATTCTGCTAGTTACAACCTCAAAAAACTCTAACAGATTAGTCAATCATGATTGCCCTTTCATAAATCCGTGCTGACTCTGCCCAATCCTGCTATTATTTTCTAAGTGCCCTGTTACCACATCCTTAATAATAGATTCTAGCATTTTCCCTACAACTGATGTCAGGCTAACTGGTCTGTAGTTCCCGGTTTTCTCTCTCCCTCCTTTCGTAAATAGTGGGATTACATTTTCTACCTTCCAATCCACGGGAACCGTTCTAGAATCTATGTAATTTTGGAAGATTTCAACCAATGCATCCACTATCTCTATAGCCACCTCTTTCAAATCCCTAGGATGTAGGCCATCAGGTCCAGGAGATTTATCGGCTTTCAGTCCCATTAATTTCTCCAGTACTAATTTTTTTACTAATACTAATTTCTTTCAGTTCCTCATTCTTGCTAGACCCTTGGTTTGCCACTATTTCCGGGAGTTTTTTTGCATCTGCCATGAAGACTGACTCAAAGTATTTGTTTAATTTCTCTGCCATTTCCTTATTCCCCATTATAATTTCTCCTGTCTCAGCCTGTAAGGGACCCACATTTACTTTTGCTAATCTTTTCCTTTGTACATACCTATAGAAGCTTTTACAGTCTGTTTTTATGTCTCCCACTAGTTTACCCTCACATTCTATTTTCCCTTTCTTTATCAATTTCTTGGTCCTCTTTTACTGAATTCTAAAATCCTCCCAGTCTTCAGGCTTACTACTCTTTTTGGCAACATTAGAAGCCTCTTCCTTTGATCTAATACTATCTTTAACTTCTCTTGTTAGCCACAGTTGGACCACTTCTCCTATGAGGTTTTTGTGCCTTAAAGGAATGCATATTTGTTGTAAATTATGTATTATTTCTTTAAATGCTGGCCATTGCTTGTCTACCGTCATACCTTTTTAATGTAGTTTCCCAATCTACCTTAGCCAACTCGCCCCCTCATACCTATGTAGTTTAGCTTTGTTTAGATTTAAGACCCTAGTTTCGGATTTAACTAAAATCACTTTCAAACTCAACATAAAATTCTATCATATTATAGTCGCTCTTCCCTAAAGGCCCCTTTACTGCAAGGTTATTAATTAACCCTTTCTCGTTGCACAATACTAGATCTAAAATAGCCTGTTCCCTAGTTGGTTCCTCAACACACTGATCTAGAAAACTATTTGTCTACATTCCATGAATTCGTTCTCCACACTATTACTGCCAATTTGATTTGCCCAGTCTGTGTGTAGATTAAAGTCCCCCATGATTACTGTATTACCCTCGTTACATGCGCCTCTAATTTCCTGATTTATACTCTGCCCTACATTACAACTAGTGTTTGGGGGCCTATAAACAACTCCCACCAATGTTTTCGGCTCCTTGTTGTTTCTCAGCTCCACCCAAACTGATTCTACTTCTTGATTTTCAGAGCCAAGATCCTTTCTTTCTACTGTCTTTATCCTATCCTTTATTATCAGGGCTACCCCTCCTCCTTTTCCATTTTGCCTATCTCTTCTAAAAGAGAAGTATCCTGGGATATTTAGTTCCCAACCTTGGTCACTTTGCAACCACGTTTCTGTAATGGCTATTAGATCAAACCTATTCATTTCTATCTGTGCTATTAATTTATCTATTTTGTTGCGAATGCTTCACGCATTCAGATATAGTGCCTTTAGCTTTGACTTTTTTCTATTTTTCCCTGATGTCACCTTAGTCACTAATGCCCTATTACCTTTGTTACTCTCTCTGTACCTTCCTGACCCACTCTGCTTATTTTTACCCAAAACTCTGCTCTGCTCTAAAGCCTTGATATTTCTCTTGCTTCTTTTAAATTTACTCTTTCCTGAATCCTCCCACCCATCCTTCATTAGTAGAAGGCAGCCCACCACCACGTCGAGGGAAACTCGGGATGGGCAATGAATGCCAACTTTGCACGATAATGAATTTTTTAAATATGGTTGACAATACTGTAAACCTACATCTCTCCCCTATCTCCACCAGCGCCAAACACAAAAGAAACACAGTTTACAACCTACCTTTGGCTGGCTCCTGTTGTTAAATCACGATATCCATATTTTTCAGAAGAAAATGTGCAGATGCAAAGAGAAATGAAAAAAAGTTTGAATTATACTCTGCTTGCAAAGTAAATACATATTAAAATTATACAATGAGAACTGAGCACATAGGCAGCTGAAGTGCTTTCATTCCTATGCCAATGTTGCTCGAGTTGATCACTAGGGAGTCGTCCAAGAGAAAAACAATCCTTATCTTTTGCAATACATATTCAGAAAAAAAATTAAATTAAATATCAGATTAGTCACAAAACAAAATGTGGAAAGTTTCAGAAGATATGATAAGCCGCAAGAGCAAAGTTTAAGTTAAAACCTGTCATGTGAACCCCCAAAATGAAGTCAACAACCATAAAATCAGGCCATGGCATTTTAATAATATATAACTATTAATGGAAACGATTTCATAGTTTTTGTGGGCCTTTTTTTTTTTAAACACAAGCAAGCAGCAACCAGAATGTTCCACTTAAATAATTTGTGATGACATCTACAGGGATTAACAATTGTAGCAAAATCAATGTTAAGTTTTTTGGGTCAACGATCAAGAATTGATTTCAGAAAAAAAGTACATTACACTTTGGACAAGATGTATTGGAATGTTTTATATCTTCTCAAGCTCTTGTGTTAAGTCCTTGAAAAACATGCCAAACAGTTTTACTTTATGGTATACAGGCTGCATGTCTCATTGAATTTTTTGGTAAATTTCATGTGGTTCACACTGCTGCAGCTTATGCCCTTCAATAATAACACAGATTTGTAATTATTTAGATTCTTTAATCTAGACCACAAAAAATGTATCAAGTTCACGGGTGGTTATTTTATTCCATTTTTGTTTAGTGTTTATTTTCATGATTGCCTGCAGAGTGCTTCAGTGAAGCAGAGGGCTCCAGTTATCTGTGATTTGGACTGCATTTATACCAAGCTAGTTTTACTGCACTTAGAATATACACCTTACAAATAGAGTAAAATGGAAGTCATGCCACCCCGCCCCATACTCTAAGTGGGATTCTTTCGTACACTAGCTTGAACATGCAGAACATACTAAAGAGCGTAGAACAGCATTGTGCATGATAGGTAACAGGTGCTCTCAACTGACCAAGAATGATGCGCTGCATATACTTACCACGGAGGGAAAGGAAGGGAAGGTAAAGAAAGAAAAAGAGAGAAAGAAAAGGAACTGAGTTAAAGGAAAGGAAGAGAGAGAGAGAGAGAAAGAAAGGAACATGAAAAAGAAAAGAACGGAATACGCACAGTGTTTCTTTTCTTGTGTTTCTTACCAGTGCAGGAGTCTGAACTATATTTCTTAGAAGTTCCATGATTCTAAGATTCAAACAGCCAGCCCCATAAGTATCTCTGAACAGTGTTATTGGATTTCAATAATGACCATATTCAGAAAACACACAGTTGTCATATAGGTAACAGAACAAATCACAAAGTCTGTGTTTGTTCAAAAGTATTAGCTGATTTCTCAAGCTTTGCAGATAATTGACAAAACTTGCAATATTGTATTGAATTAACCCTGGGACAAGATTCTGGCTGTAGTCAGTGGTTTTTTAAACTCCTTATGCCTGAATCAAAGGAACCTCGACAAAGGCACAACAAGACAAAACTACTTAATTTCTGCCACGTATGCACATGCAGAGGAGCAGTGCGCCACTGTGAATCATTGCCTCATTAATAAAGTCCTTTTACCGACAAATAAACTGGTTCATGATGCATGCCCATGTCCATATACAAAGTCCAAAGGTGATTTTCCATAGTAAATATTGTTTGTGAATGTGTTTAAGTCGCTTAACGCTCTTGGAAGCGGAGGACTGAATTGTGTAGACACGTCCTTACATAAATTGTAAAAGCCTAACATGACACAGAGAACACGGTTAAAACTACAGCATACTTTTTGTCTGAATAAACATATAGGCCAAGAACATGAGCACTTTATAAGCGTTGCACTGGAATACACATTTACTTTATAGCGCACAATAGGGTGTGGATGGATTATTAAAATGTAACCAGAACACCCACACTGTCCGCCACTACAAGTTTTACAGCCTTAACTCAACATCATCTTCAGAACACAACACTCCCAAGTGTTGTGGAGAGACTAGAGTGGGACTAATGGGACAGCATTCAACGAGCCAGCACGGGAACAATGGGCCAAATGGTCTCCTTCTGTGCTGTACGATTCTATGACTCTTAGTACGTTACAGCACAGAAGCAGTAGACAGGCCACAGCTGCTTTGTTCCAATGTACTAACAAACTACACCATCAGATTCTGGTCTTAACCAGTCACAGAAAAGAAGCAAGGCAAAAAAATTCTGAAAAGAAAACCCCAGCTGCTGCCATGCAAACGCATCGCAAGAGGTTGGGGAGCGCTGACTTTTGCTTTTGGACTGGGAATAATAGGCACACAGGAGAATTTAAGTAAGGGAACTTGATTTTTGTTTTCCCCTCTCCAATTAAAAAAGTTACTTTTAAATGCTATGTTATTTTAACAGATTGGTATCGGTAACTCCTACGTAAATAAAATGCCAGTTTCATTATTGAGCAACTGAGGGCCACCAGCTAACTTTGCTATGGAGGCAGATCCATTTATCCCTCATCTTCTAAACTTCAACTACATCATCAAAAAAAAGGAATGATAATTTACAGTCTGCAAATTTCATGACTTTTTATGTCAACAAAAACAGGGAAGCTGGTGTTGTTTACTCCAAGAGTCACAATGTCGAATGCATTCAATAGTCAGATTTCGGAGCCAGGGGATGTTGCTTTGTCACAAGGAACCAGTCATAACCAAGACTAGTTAAATATAGAAAGTATTTTATGATCCTCCAGAAACAAACTGAATATCTGATCCTTATTTATACAAACACTCTAGACAGAAGGCTTTATCATTGTAATCATGGCAGTTGGGGCTTGTGATAATATCCAATTGTCAAACCGATTAATATTCGATCTCCTGGACATTAAATACTTGTAAGCAATTGTTTTAAAAAAAAGCTTGTGCAAATTAACAGTAACATCAGTACTGTGACACAGCTAATTACATAGTATCAGCTTGGCTCAGTTGGTAGGACTCTCACCTCTGAGTCAGAAGTTGTGGATTCAAGCACCACTCCCAAGACATAACCACATAATATAAGCTAACACTACAGTGTAGACGTGAGGGAGTGTTGTGCTTTGGATGAGACAGTAAACCAAGGCCACATCTACTAGTTCAGGTGCTCAGTAGAGATACCATGATACTACTCAAAGTTGTTCCCTCAAACGTCACCACCAAAAAACTGATTAAATGGTTATCAACCTCACTGCTGTTTGTGGAATTTGGCTGTACATAATGAATTACTTTTGAACTATAGCCACTATTATCAGTTTCTGACATGTGATAAGTTATTCTATAGAGACAAGTCTCTATTTGTAGGATCTGGGTTCATGCAAGTGATTCATCAAAGGAAACAGAGCCAAGGTTATTTTCTACAAGGAATGGAAAGCATGGGAAGAAAATACGAGTCATCGGTGAGTTCCTAGGAACAAGTCACCTGCTCGTCTGGGTACAGGTTCACAGCACTAGGAGGTAGGCCTAAAATAAAATTGAATTTCATCATGATGTGTGGGTACATTTTCCTTAAACACAATGGTCTCTAAAATGTTCCCCCTAAGGTGCGCGGCTGCACATCAATCGGGAAGTCCCGCGCAGGCCGCTCACAAGCTGTTGCCACAGGAAGATACTGCGCATGTGCGGCCGCTGAGCAAATTTAAAGGAACCGCGCACAAAAAAAGTTAGAGGGAACATTGCACAGGAGAATAATTCCATTTGAAGAGATCTCTTTGTATCATTTCAGTTCTGGCCGAAATAAATGTAGATTAAATTTTTATAGTGTACATTATGTTAAAGCTTTGTGGGGAAAGGATAATTGGGTTGTGCACCCTCAAGTCATTATTTTTATTTGTGTATGTGAAGCTGGGATTAAGCTCCCACCAAGAAAATAGATTAGTAAGTAAAGTTATGTTCTTCAATTCTCCTTCAAAAGATGTATTTTAGAACGTGCCATTTCTCTCCTACTTCTTTCCTACTCAACAGGGAAACACAAACAAGCAGCAACAGTTAACACACTCGCACAATAAAGAGCCTTATACTCCAAAGCATTCCTGGAATAGCTTATAGCGATCAAGTTCCAAAAGAGAACTTAATTTTTTTGCTGATTCACTTAATGAAGGACTGCAGAAATCCCACTTTGTCAGAGCAATGAGCTTGGAAGGGGCTTGTATATTATGTGACATAACAGTGCTGCAGTGGGGATAAACTGCAGCAAGGATCAATGTCTCTGATTTCACTTTGATTGCGCTACAAGGGGCAAAAAAGACTTGGAAAAAATGCTGGTGTGCCAGTAAGCAGGTTATAGATTCCGCATAGTAAATTATATGCACAACAATCTGCCTCATCAAGTAGCAGTTAACTCCACAGACTGCACCATACTAGGCAACACACTCCTATACTCCTTCCAATGGTGCTCTGTAACCGGCTGCATGCAAAGGGTCCCTCTAGTCTACTAAACACTCATTTTTCCCTCCCTTCTTCCTCAATGTGCACACGTGCAGCGATGAACAGCGTTGGAATGTTTTCTTTAAATAAATCTGGTGTTATGATGGCTGAAGACACATACAGAGCTGCACGTCACAGTGCATTTCTCCTACAAATGATAACGCATTACACTTCCCAAACTACTGTTAAACTACATCAGCACGTGCATTAGCAATTTTCAAATGCTAAAAAATGGAAGTAAGCATTTTGAAAACATGAGTAGTTGTATATAATTCATTTAGAGAAAAACACTGGCGCAGGGTTGGGCGCACACTGGTAAAAGGGAGGTAGAATCATAGAAATTTACGGCACAGAAGGAAGCTATTCGGCCTATCGTGTCTGCGCCGGCAGAAAAAGAACTATCCAGCCTAATCCCACATTCCAGCTCTTGGTCCATAGCCTTGTAGGTTACGGCACTTCAAGTGCATATCCAGGTACTTTTTAAATGCAATGAAGGTTTCTGCCTCTACCACCCTTTTAGGCAATGAGTTCAGACCCCCACCACCCTCATCTCCCCTCTAATCCTTCTACCAATTACTTTAAGTCTATGCCCTCTGGTTATTGACCTCTCTGCTAAGGGAAACAGGTCCGTCCTAGCCACTCTATCAAGGCCCCTCAATTTTATACACCTCAACTAACTCTCCCCTCAGCCTCCTCTGTTCCAAAGAAAACAACCCCAGCCTATCCAGGTTAGTCATGTGCATTTAAAAACAGCTTTAGAAAGTGGCTACCAATCAAGAACCTACTCCACTGAATATATTGGGCATCGTAAGCTTTGAGGTTTGGGGTCAGAGGGAGAGAGAGAGGGGAAAAGAACCATTAGACCAAACATTCAGATATCATCAATCAGAATTCCCAGTTAGCCAAACCTGTGAAACAGTCTTAAATTAGCAGGACCAATCAGGAGCCTAGCCAACAGAAAGTGAATTCTCAATTTTGTTTAAAAAATGTGCTGTGAAAAGATCAAAACAAAAGCCACATCAGCTCTTGGATAATGCCATTCTACAGTTTTATGGTATATTCCTCTAGAATCTAGCAACAGGTCACAATGCAATTGCAAACATACAGTAAAACCTTCCGCACAAACGGCACACATTTCAAAAATGGCCCAAAACACCTTTATTGTAATTACAACAAGACTTTGCTCTCTTGTTGTAATCTTTTAAATACTGTATAACAACTTGCATTTATACAGGCATAAGGAAAATGGAAGCTGCACCAGTAAGGGAGAGTTTACAAAGAGTGACTGAAAGCTTGGATCAAAGACCAGTTTCGAGAACGTTTTTAAAAGGAAGAGGTGAAGAAGAAGAAACTTAGGGAGGAAATTCCACAGAATAAGATGGAGGCAGCTATAGATTTTTTTTAAATACAAGAAACATATAAGGATGCTGGGACAGAACTATTTGAAGTCAGTCTGCCTTGACCCTCTCTCCAACCAGTCACCAAGTTAGGTACAGCAAAGAACACGCAGTAGCAAGTCCAGTACATCTGCACACTGCAGGGGAACCTCTCCTTATCCACACTGGCAACAGTAAGCCATCGTAAGTCAGTAAGGTCACTGCTGTCCTTAAATTTAGTACATCTTTAATCATTACAGTCTTGAACGTTTTGCTGTCAATTAGACTAAATTAAGGTACACCTCTCCTTTAAGGCTGTGCAAACCCATTGCAACAGGTGTTGCGGATGACAGCACAGTGATTGAAACCAAATAAATATGACAGTTTTGCTAAGGTGTGCCATTTTGAGCCCAGAAACAGGTCTGTGCAAATACTGACATTGTGAAAAGCAGCAGCAATCACGCTCTCGTACACAGCTGTCACATGGGGTCGAGAAGCTGAAGAAAGCACAAAATAAGGGTTTGGCCTTTGAGTGCGTACTAATACCAAAGCTAAATGCGGCAAAGAATACTTCAGTCGCCTTACTGATTTAGATCCAGTCTCACTCATTTTGGTTTAAAAATGCAACCTTTTTTGAAGTATCGCACTCTTAAAAATAAACACTGAGTAGCTCATCTATACTGATTGAGAAGGACCCAGATTTGATTTCTGG